>PITA01016539.1:0-46166 GCA_004023965.1 Spilogale gracilis
AGTAAATTCACGACCCAGTTACCAACCCCATTACACTAATGGCAAACCTAAGTCTTGGGGGGAGGAGTAAACCAGGTTGGGCGGAGGGTGTCAGATTGGTTGACTGACCCCCCCCCCCCAGGGGTCTGCGAGGTTGACCGCCAGAATCGCGCTGGCTACTCGGCCATCATGCTGGCTGCACTCACCTCCGCGGGGCGAGGAGAGGACATGGCTGTGGTTCAGAGGCTCTTCCACATGGGCAACGTTAACGCCAAGGCCAGCCAGGTGCGTGGACGCGTCCTCCCTGGCTCCCGGTCTGGTGGAGTCACTTCTACTTTGGGTTTGTCTCTGACTTCCCTTCCTCCACAGCCCTCCCCAACCCCATCTCCTTTTTTCTCCCCAGACAGGACAGACTGCCCTCATGCTGGCCATCAGCCACGGCCGCCAGGACATGGTGGCGGCCCTGCTGGCATGTGGGGCAGACGTGAACGCACAGGATGCGGACGGGGCCACAGCACTGATGTGCGCCAGCGAGTATGGGCGCCTAGACACTGTTCGGCTGCTGCTGGCCCAACCAGGCTGCGACCCGGCGCTCCTGGACAATGTGAGCCACCATGGGGCTGATGTGGGGATGGCAGGGTACCCATGCCTTGGCTCAGGGACCTGACTGTCCCCACTGTCTCTCAGGAGGGCACGAGTGCCCTGGCCATTGCCTTGGAGGCAGAGCAGGACGAAGTGGCTGCTCTGCTGCATGCCCACCTGAGCTCGGGCCAGCCAGAGTCCCCGGTGAGTGCAGCCCCTAGGCTGGAGCGACCAAGCCCCCCCGGCTGCACACTGGGCTCAAAGAACATACCAAGTGTGCTTCCCTGGGGAAGCAGTCAGGGGCAGGGAACCTGGGTTTGAACTCTTGCATGTGGCTGGGACCTGAGGTTCCCCCTGCAAAATACCTGTGAGACACACCTCCATGTTAGAGGTCATGAGCCCACGGTCTCCAGAGGGGAAGTGATCAAAGATCAGGCTAGAGCTGTTAGACCTAGCTCAGACCTTCCCTGTCAGTGGACTCTTGCTACTGCCTCCTACAGCCTTCCACCAAATAAGGGACCCTTTAGAGTTAGAGTGGGCAAGTGGGGTGCAGGCTCCCTGCAAGCCAGAGTTTGCCAACAGCAAGGAGGAATGAGGGAGGACGAAGCCAGGACTAGAAGACTCAGTTTGCCTCCACACGAGAAAGGCTTATGCTCTTTAATTAAACCGCACTCTCCTGTATATGGGGGAAAGGAGAGATGGCAGTGCCTCTTCCAGGACAGATGGGGACAGAGGCAGATTCGAAACCAGGCAGTGAGATCACAGGGTAGGGGGACAAGACCTCCATCAGGTCAAATATCCCTGAGGGAGAGGAGTGAAAGAAACCCTAGCATCCTGCCCACGGGTGACTGATGACCTCTCCCCCACCTCTCTGCCCAGTCACCCCTGGAGTCCCCCACAGCTGTGCCTGGTGAAGGAGAATGCAGTGAATACAGAGAAGACCCCCAGCCTCAATGAGCCTGGCACCGTGGACCTGGATTGGGAAAGAGTCTGTTCCTTCCTCCACCCCAGCCTCTGGGGCACAGCAAGGGCCAGGGTTTGCTATCCAGATGCTGGCCTGGGCCAAGAGAAAGGCTCAGATGGCTCAGGTTTCAGGACGGGACTCACCCTGGACCAGCAGGGGGAGGAAGGGGCTGAAAAGTGACAAGTCCCCCGAGTCCACCCACTTGCAGAATAAAACATTACTAACTCAATTTGTATCTTGTTCTGGGGGCACATACACATACTTCTCCCTGCCAAGTCACCAGAGGGCAAAGTGACTTGCAAAGTGACTAGAGCTCCCTCTAGAAAATTTTAGAAGCCTAATGACAACCAGACAAGATCCCGAGTTTACATACACCATAAACGCCTTTATTAACAATCGCAGATCATCCCTGTGAGCCAACTGGTCCACCCAGACATCCAGAACCCTGCAAAGAGACCCAAACATGAGATACTGAGGGGCCACCCAGCAACTTCCCAACCCGTCTTGCAAATCTCAGTAGACTCTTTCTATACTTCCCACCCCAAGAGCCCCTTGTCCCATGGATTTGGCAAAGCCCTCCTACTACTACCAAGGGTCTAAGAGACTGCTGTTTCCCACCCCTGTCCGGCACTCACCAACTCCAAGTTCAGCGCAACCTCCGAGCTTCTCGCTCTGACTCCAGTAAGGTGAGCACGTCGCCCTCCCGCACGGGGCCTTTCACGTTGCGGATGATGGAGCGGCTTGTGTCGTCCATGAACTCCACGCGCACCTACGGGGCCCACCGGGAGGACGCGAACCAATTAGGGCCAGCCACAGATAGGTACACGCGGGCTGGGCAGCAGGTTTCGATTCAAAGGACGTGCTGGGACCGGCCCAAAGATACTTAAGAACAGGAACTACGTCTGGGAGGCAGAGCTGAGCCAGGATAAACCCAAGGGAGTCAAGTCGTGGTGAACAAAGTTCTTGAGCGGCAAAAGCAGCCACCAGAAGGGACAGATGCAGCTCTGGTCCTGTTCGGAAGGGGAGCACACTCGGCAAGGCACGGAGCCACAAGAGGCCGTCGGGACAGGCTAAGCCACAAGCAAGAGGGGCGTCAGAGTCCGGGGAGTGAGATCGACAGACCTCAGATCCGGTGGGCAAGGCCCTAGTGGTCTCGGGGTACTCCGGAAGCCCTGGGATATAGGGAGTCCGGTTTTCAGGGCCCACCTGGCCAGGCAATCAACAGGGCTCAGACCCTGGGGCGTCCCCACCCGCGCGCTTACCTGTGTGCACTGTCCTTGCGAGCCGGTCCTGCCCAGAACCTTGGTGACCTGGCAGAGAGAAGCTGGGATCAGACCTGGACAACCCGGTTCCCCGCCCCATCTCTCTCCCATCCCGGCCCCCAGATCAGGACCCCCGCCCCGCCAGCCTCACCCTGGCCAACTTGATGGGCTGCACACGGCTCGTGTCCATGATGGCGGCGCGGCGGCGGTCGGGCGGAGAGGGGTCACGTGTTCCGAGAAGAACTTTTATACCACATTCTAGCCTCGCCCGCTCCCGCTCTCGCGAGACCATGAACGCTTTTTCCCAGCAGCCTTCGCGGCAAAGACGTCACCGGCGTCCTTCATTGCAAGCGGAAAATGGCGTCCGCCACCCGCTTCATCCAGCGGCTGCGGAACTGGGCATCCGGGGTGCGCGGGGCGGAAAGGGCCATGGGGGGGTTGTGGGTTCCATGCGCCTTGGACCCGCTCCCGCTAGTTCCCTTCCTCCTGATCCCTTGGGTCTGAGGCTTTTAGTGCCGAGATCCCTCTAGGCCGGAACCCGTGTCTCAGCCCAGGACCCCCAATTCGTGTCTCCTTTAGCCAGCTCACCTACCTCCACCCCAGCCCTGGACCCATTCTGTCCTGAGGTCTTCCCAGTCCCGGATCTTCTTAGCCCTGTATCTTGTGGCCCGGGCCCCAGCTTTTCTCTTCACTTTCAGGGACCATATCCCTGTACCATCCCTGTACCATCCCTGTACCATCTCCGACCTTCCCTTCTCCACCCCTGGGATGCCCCTGTTCCATCGACCTCTCCTCTCCCGGAGTGCCCTGCGGGTTAAGACTTACTTCCTCTCCTCCCACAGCATGATTTGCAGGCGAAGTTGCAGCTGCGCTACCAGGAGATCTCCAAGCGGTGAGCAAGCCCCGCTCGCTGCCCACACTCCGACCTTGTCCTGTTATTCTTACATCAAGAACAAAATGCGTATTCCTTTAGACCCCCGGTGCGCTGGGCCGGAATCTTGTCTCCGGTCCCTGTCAGGCTGTGGAAGCAGAGGTTTGCTTGTAACTTTCCTGTACTCACAGCGGGCTGCTCGTGGAACAGTCGGGTTGGACGTGAATTCAGAGTGAGGATCGAGTAGCTGTGCAGCCCTCAGTGTGGTCCTGCCCGTTAGTGTTATCATCCCCAAGCTACAAATGAAAAAATGTGAGTTTCAGAGAGACAGTCACTTGCTTAAAGCCACTCAGAAGCTAGAAAGTGACAGCTGGGATTTGAACCCAGAAGTGTCTTGAGTGTCAACTCATTTATGTCCAAAGATTACTTAATATTTACAATCTCCTGCCATGTCCTCAGAGATACCAGCACCAAGAAGAAAAGTTATTATCCTCATTCCTTTCGTGGAGCTCAAGTTCTAGGAAGAGAGAAACCTAGTAGGGAAATAAAACACAACAGGTCAAAAGCATTCTGGAATGCTCTGAAGACAAATTAGAGTAAGCTGAGGGGGGGAGAGGGATGGCTACCTTAGGTCATCTGGTCAGGAAAAGTGTTTTTTCAGGGATTGACATTTGAGTCACTGAGTTATGAGCCAATGGTTAATTATTGAAAGAACATTCCAGACCGAGGGAACAGAACACACCAAGGCTGTTGAGGCCGACCGAGCCAGAAGTAGGAAGGAAGTCAGTGTGGCTGGAACACTTGGAGGAAAGGAGGGATATCAGTATATTGGAAATCAAAGGAGTAGGCAAAGGTAAGGCAGCCATTGAGGATTAGCACGAAGGGAAGACAACTAGCATTTGAAGAAGCAAATTTATGTGAATGCCTACCTGTTGTAACTAATTCCAGATATCAGAAGTTTGATGTTGCTTTCTATCCAGGGTAGTTGGTAGGCCAGTTGAGGAAAGGGTTTACAAAATTTACAACCTCCTTTGGGTAGTGGCGCCCCCTAGTGATTCATGTGTGTCTGTTAGACACCTGGTTCTTAACCCTTCCGCTAGGTGGCAGAAAGCTATGGCCACACCCACGGTGGAGGGGGGTCCTCTGCACCCCAGGGGTTAAGCACATTCTCACTGCCACAGGGGATAGTCCTTTTTTTATATATATATGTAAGATTTTGCTTCTAATCTCTACACCAAACAAGGGGCTTGAACTCACAACCTGGAGATTGAGAGTCGCACACTCCACCAACTGAGCCAGCCAAGTGCCCCAGCATATTGTTTAATTAATTTATATTTTTAAAAGGATTTTATTTTATTTTAAATATTTTAATTAGTTAATTAATAAATTTATAGAGCGGGTATGCACACACGTGTGAACTGGGGGGCAGGGCAGAGGGAGGAGAAAGCATGTCAAGCAGACGCATACTGAGTGCAGAGCCTGACTTGGGGACCCTGACATCATGGCCTGAGCCAAAACCAAGAGTGGGACATTTAACCGACTGAGCCACCTGGGTGCCCCAGGATATTGCTTTTAATATTAAGTTTTTGTATTTTTGTGTATATTTCTCTCTCTCTCTCTCTCTTTTTTTTTTTTACACAATGGCTGTTACTGTTTTAAATCCTGGGCGCCTGGGTGGCTCAGTGAGTTAAAGCCTCTGCCTTCAGCTCAGGTCATGATCTCAGGGTCCTGGGATCGAGGCCCGCATCGGGCTGTCTGCTCAGCAGGGAGCCTGCTTCCTCTCTCTCTGCCTGCCTCTCTGCCTACTTGTGATCTCTCTCTCTGTCAAATAAATAAATAAAATCTTAAAAAATCCTGGCAAAGCAGTTACCAAACAAATTATTGTAAAACATGGTTGAAAAACCCAGTGATTCTATGATTTCTCCTAGTTTTTCTGCCTTTTATCTCTGCTTTGTTTTCGAAGGAGGCTTCTCCTTTGTTTTGAGGTTAGTGTTTCCAATTTAGGCTTCTGGCTTTTTGTAAATTGACCCTAGGTTTTAGCCCAGCCCAGCTCAAAGCTCCTTCAGTCGTCCACCCGCACCCTCTACCCTGGCTGTAGCTGTAGCACCGGCCACCAAGCCGGAAATACAGAGGCCTCAGAGGACATGGTGCTCTTTGAGTAAGAAGCTTTGATCCCAGCAGGGTTCTTCCGAGTTCCTGACACAACCAGAAACTGGGGAGTTCTGTAGCCTGGCCTTTGGGAACAAAGACCCTCAGAATACACTAAGTCTGGGGCTGTTGTCCAAGCGTTCATACGTTGTGACTTATAGATATGAGGTGGGCAGAGCCTCAGACCCTGTCCTCTTCATTTCCTGAGCTCCTGCAGCTGGAAATGAGGCTAGATGCAAGCTTTGGGCCATGATGGAGTGGAAACAGACCTGGGTGTCCAGTCTGGGCTGCCTCCTTCCCTGGGAAGCCTCAGAAAAGGTCTTCCATACATTTGGGGCATATCTAGGCCTTGCCTTCCAGCACGTTCATATCGAAAGCAGAGACTGCTCCCTGTTTCAGGACCCTGCTTCGGGGCCTTTTATCCTCCCTAGCCATGCATCCGTGACAGTGGATCAAGGGATTCCCCTGGCCTGCAGCCCAGTGACTGAGGCGGTTCAGATCAGCCTAGCCAGAAAGAGTGACTTTATATTAGGGGTGCATGGCGGGGGGCGGGGCTCAGTCAGTTAAGCGTCCGACTCTTGGTTTCCACTCAGGTCATGATCTTGGGGTTGTGAACTCAAGGCCCGTGTTGGGCTGTGTGTACAGTGGGGAGTCTGCTTGAGAATCTAACCCCCTCCTTGGGTGTGTGTGTGTGCACTTGTGCTCTCTCTCAAATAAATGATTTTTTTTTTTTTTTAATGATTTTCTGTTAGCTTCAATGGTGATTTTTTTTCCCTCAGAACTCAGCCTCCTCCCAAGCTCCCTGTGGGCCCCAGCCACAAGCTCTCCAACAACCACTACTGCACTCGCGATGGCCGCCGGGAAGCTGTGCCACCCTCAATCATCATGTCTTCACAGAAGGTCTTGGCGTCAGGCAAGCCTGTGGAGAGGTGAGGACGTCACAGCCTGGAACCAGCCCTTTCTGTTGCTTGTGCTTTTCAAGGTCCCACTTACTGAGCATCAACTGTGTCAGGAACCTGTGCAGTAGGGGCTTTTCTTTTATTTTCTTTCTTTTTTTAAAAAAAATTTTATTTATTTGACAGAGAGAAACACAGCCAGAGAGGGAACACAAGCAGGGGGAGTGAGAGAGGGAGAAGCAGGCTTCCCACTGAGCAGGGAGCCTGATGTGGGACTCGATCCCGGGTCTCCGGGATCATGACCTGAGCCGAAGGCAGTCGCCCAACCAATTGAGCCACCCAGGCGCCCCTGTAGGGGCTTTTCATGGGAGAACTCTTTTACTCCCCACCCAGCCCAGGGTAGCGGTTGGGGCCTCAGCCAGGGGTGTGTTTCCTACAAGGCAGATGAAGCTCCACGCTTCCATCAAGGGCTCTGGGAAAAACCCAGGCATTGTTTTGTAATTTTTTTTTTAATTGAAGTATAATTGAGCTGTAACATGTGAGTTTCAGGTGTATACAGGGTAAGGATTTGATATTTGCATGCATTGTGAAGTGATCACCACAAGTCTCCTTATCGTCACTCACCATACACAGAGTCACGCATTTTTTTCTTGTGATGAGAACTTTTAAGATCTACTTTCTTAGCAGCTTTCAAACATGCAGTAGAGCATCATGACCTACAGTCACCGTGCTGTAGGGTACCTCCCTGGGACTTATTTATTTTATAATTGGAAGTTTGTACCTCTTGGCCCCCCTCCACTCTTTTCACCTACCGCTTCCCTACCTCTGGTCTTTTCTCTGTATCTGTGAGGTTGTTTTGTTTTTAGATTCCATGCATAAGTGAAGGTCTACAGTGTTTGTCTCTATCTGATTTATTTCACTTAGCGTAGTACTTTCAAGGTCCATACATGTTGTTGCAAATGGAGATTTCTTTCTTTTTTATGGCTAAAGAGTATGCCATCTGTATGTATACTTGTGTGTGTGTGTGTGTGTGTACCACATTTTCTTTGAGCTCTTTTTTTTCTTTAAGGATTTTATTTGACAGAGACACAGCCAGAGAGGGAACACAAGCAGGGGGAATGGGAGAGGGAGAAGCAGGCTTCCCGCCAAACAGGGAGCCTGATGCGGGGCTCGACCCCAGGACCCCGGGACCATGACTTGAGTCGAAGGCAGACACTTAACGATGGAGCCACCCAGGTGCCCCCCTTTGAACTTTTCTTAAAGGAAAAATTGTATTTTCTTTGTAAGTGGGCTCCACATCCAGCATGGGGCTTGAACTCATGACCCTGAGATCCAGAGTTGTTGCTCCACCGACTGACCCAGCCAGGAGCCCCAAAGAAAGAACTGTGTAAATCTCAGGTCCCTTAAAACCCAGGTTGGGGGGTGCCTGGGGGGCTCAGTCATTAGGCGTCTGCCTTGGGCTCAGGTCATGGTCCTGGAGTCCCGGGATCGAGCCCCACATCGGGCTTCCTGCTCTAGGCAGGAAGCCTGCTTCTCCCTCTCTCACTCCCCCTGCTTGTGTTCCCTCTGTAGCTGTGTTTCTGTCAAATAAATAAATAACACCTTTATAAAAACAACAACAACCCAGTTTGGTCCCTGGCCTCAGGTGCCTTCTCTTCAATCAATGGCGGTGATAATAGTGTCTACTTTAGGGAGTCTCTCTGAGCCCATTCAGCTGCTATGACAATATCCCAGACTTGCAGTACCTTAGAAATAACAGAAGCCTCTTTCGCACAGTTCTGGAGGTTGGGGAGTCCAGAATCAAGATCCTGGCAAATTCCATGTCTGGTGAGGGCACAGATGGCGTTTTCTTGCTATGTCCTCACGTGGTGAAGGGGGGGGGTGTCTAGGGTCTCTTATCAGGGCACTAATCCCATTCATGAGGGTGCCTCCCTTAGGACCTTATCACCTCCCCAGTGCCCTACCTCCAAATCCCATCACAGTGGGGGTTGCGATTTCAGCATAGGAGTCTGGGAGAGACAAAACATTGAGTCTGTTGTCAGTTGTTACGAAGTTTAATCTTTTTTTTAATGAAATTTAATCTTAATTAATATCTGTAAGGTTTTAGAATGGAGTCAGTGCCACGCCTGCCTACTAATCCCTTCGCGAGTTAGGCAGTGATGAGGAAATTGAGGCACAGAGAGGAAACTGAGGCAGAGAGAGGCCTGTTGCAGAAGAAGAAGTTACAGGCACAGAGAGGCCATGTTCACACAGCTAGTGGGGAGCAGAAGCAGGATTTCAGATCAGTTTGCTCAGCTCCCCAGTGGTGTGTGGGCCCTACAGCCAGTTCATCGTGTGATCTGCAACCAGTGTTTTGGCCTTCTTGAGCCTCCATTTCTTTATCTGTAAAAGGGGATGGTGAGCTTGCAGTGTGACAAGATCTGTAAGCAGGGCCTGCTGCTGTCTAGTTAGCACTCAGTGAATGGTCAGTGTCATGGTCCTTGTCACCTTCAACTTCTCCAGAGTCCAGCGCCAGACTGGCGCACCACCCGGTTCCTCCCACACCCCTCTTACCTGCCCCTGGGATGCCTGAATTTCCTAGGGAGGCTGCTTCTGCCTCTTTCACCTCCTTCAGATTCCTGGAAGGCTGGGAGGCCTGGAACCCCTGCTCCTGGGAGTCTCCTCTGCATGAGAGCCTGCTCACCCACCTCCTCCCCCTTTTTGCTTTCCGTGTGTGCCAGTGTCTCTGGCCCTAGGCACCAGGGGCTTGGGTGTCTCAGGAGGCACCTGCCTTGGAATTGACGACAGTGTCTCTCCTTGGGGCTCAGTCTGGGTCAAACGGTGCATTCTTTTTTTTTTTAAGATCTATTTATTTATCAGGGCGCCTGGGTGGCTCAGTTGGTTGGGCGACTGCCTTTGGCTCAGGTAATGGTCCTGGAGATCCGGGATCGAGCCCCACATCGGGCTCCCTGCTCGGCGGGAAGCCTGCTTCTCCCTCTCTCACTCCCCCTGCTTGTGTTCCCTCTCTGGATGTGTTTCTCTCTGTCAAATAAATAAAATCTTTAAAAAGAAAAAAAAAAAGTCTATCTTAGAGAGAACTTGCACGTGCATGCACAGACAAGCAGGGGGAGGGGCGGGGGTGAAACAGACTCTCCACTCAGCAGGGAGCCTGATGCAGGGCTCAGTCTCAGGACGCTGAGATCACGACCTGAACTGAAACCAAGAGTCAGCCGCTCAGCTGCTTAGCGGACTGAACCAGGCGCCGCAAATGGAGTGTTTTTCAGTGGCACCTGACTCTCAGCCTTCAGACCGAGGCCCAGTCTTAGCACTCTTCTGGGGCAGGTGCAGTGCCTGCCATGTGGCAAGTGCTCAGCACCCGAGGGACCAGAGAGCAGTGGGCACACTGAGTGCTTGGCCTTTTTTCCAGTATCCAGTTTGGGGGCAACAGGAATGGGGTGCTCGTCCACCCTGGGGCCACAAGTGGGAAGGGGTGCTAGAGGAGGAGCCCAGCTATTTATGGCTGGTTTTGAGCTCAGGAGCCAGGGCAGGCTGACTGGGGGGTTCACGTGGGGACTTGGGCAGGAAGGGGGCTGGCCAGCTCCCAGCAAAGGTTGGCTGATCCTTTGCAGGGGGGCCCCGGTGAAGGAGTTTGGGCACTCTGAAACACGCTCAGGCTCCCCCAAATCCCTACACGCCGTTCTCCAGAGACCTGACCCTAACCAAAGTCTCTTTTCCCTTCCAGCTCAGCTGCAGCTGCCACTGAGAAGAAGGCAGTGTCGCCAGCTCCTCCCTTGAAGAGGTGGGAGCTGTCCAAGGACCAGCCTTACCTGTGACTCTGCTCCCTCCCCCTGGGCGCTGGACAGGCCCTCAGGGCCACCTGAGTGCTTCCCCTCCTTGTATTCCTTCCCGGGAGAAAGCGACCTAATTTATAACAAATACACCTAGCTCTCCAGCCTCGCTTCCGTTCTGACTTGAAGCTGCGTACAACTTACCTGGATTTCCTGGTGAAGCTGGTGCTGAATCTCTTCACCCTGCCAGTGCTCCCGGAGCAGGGGAGGGAGACGGGTTCTTGAGCTTCAGGGTGACACGCTGTCACTGGGCACTGAGTCTCATGCCGTGAGGTCCAGGGCCTCTGGCGTTGTCACCATCCCTTCCCCTGGCTCACCTAGAGAACCCAGTAGGCTGGGTTCCAGGACCTGTGGGCGTTTGGAGGGCACTGATGGTGAAGGGCAGTGGGGCTGAACACAAGTTGCTGCCTTAGGTTTCTCAAGAGTTGCTATTGCTGTTGATCACTGGCCACCACCCTTCACTGCCACCCCCATCTGACCTTGTGCGCCCTGCAGCTTGGTGGGGATGACCAAGGACAGCATGGCAGCTCCCAGGGAAAGCTCACCTAGGACAGGTGAGAGAAGGCCTCCCTGAGCCAGAAACCTTTCTGCATGGGCCTGGGGGGCGAGGTGGAGTCAACCTAGGAAGGGAAGGGGCTGGTCTTTGTGGAGAAATGAGCAATTGAGTGAAAGTCAGAAAAGAAGCAACCCAAGTCTGGCCGCAGGAACAGTGGGGAGCCATGTAGGGATGTCATGTGTGTCCTATGGCAGAACCCCACAGACCTTCAGTAGGCAAGAGATGTAGGGAGATCAGGATGTTGAGACTGCCCTGACCTCAGGAAGCATAGAGCAAGGTAATAAAGGGTCCCCATAATAAAGGCCAGCTGTTTCATGGAGCCCCAGAGTGGGGATATAAAAGCTAACAGCTCCTCTGGGAGGAAACCCTGGGCGGCAGCCCCCAGGGCAGGCTCTCTGGAGGAGGTAGAACTAACTGGAGCAAAGATTGAATCGGATTGAGAAAAGAGATTGGAAGGGAGAGGAAGTCTGGGCAGGGTGTCCTGAGGGCTTCCACAGACTGCCGGCAAGATACACCATTGAAGGTTTCTAAATAGTTGAGGACACACGGACTTGAAATTTTGCAACGGAGTGGGGGTGGGAAGGAGGTCTGACACCTGAGCTCTGCTTGCTGGGTACTGTTCTGAGCGCTTTGTGGAGCAATCCTGGGAGGTCATGGCTGATGCCACACCCCCTCAGCAGAAAAACAGAATGGCAGGACAAGAACTTGCTCAGGCTCACTGAAATTAAACCTGATGGCTGATGAGTTTGCCTGACTGCTACAAGTCCATGGTGGCTTCAGCTTTTATCACTGCACCGCAGAGACCTCTGAGCCTCAAAGTTGGGACACTCCCCACCCTTGCAGTACACAGTCCTGTGTCACCTTTCTACCTGCCTCTGCACGTGTACACCTTTGCCTCTTACCCATTTCCCCTGGGAATCTGGAAGATTTTTCAAACAAAAGACCCCACCACACATAATAAATATACTCCAAAAGCAGCTATAACTTCCAACATTTTCAAATAGTGAAACTTGCCAACAACCTGCAAACAACCCGTTGTGGGAAAATCTGGTTGCTTTAGTGTTGCTTCCCAGGAAGTGGGGGTGGAGGGGTTGGGTCCGTGGTAAATGCTTACATACCTAGCACTGAGGGAGCACCATTTGTCTGGGATTATGCTGGCAGTACGACCCCCTTCTGAAGACAGAGCTATCAATAAGATTTATTTTTAAAATTTTATTTATTTGATAGAAACACAGCTAGAGAGGGAACACAAGCAGGGAGAGTGAGGGAGAAGCAGGCTTCCTGCCGAGGAGAGAGCCCAATGTGGGGCTCAATATGACCTAAGCCAAAGGCAGACGCTGAAGACTGAGCTACACAGGCACCCCAAAATATTTATTTTCAAGAAAACGCAGCCTCTGATTGGCTAGAAAAACCTACAGAAGCTTTATGTTTTATGTGTCTATTGGTTGGACATGAGAAGAAAAAGCCCACGGTTGTCTTTGTGTATCTTCGGAAAAATGCGACCAAGCGACCTGGGAAAAAGACTGAAGGCAGCAGTGGGCGTGGGCAAACGCATCCGGGTGCGAGCAACAGGACCCTGGAGGAGGGATGCCAGGACTTTCTGGAAGTGTTTTATAAATTAGAGCCTGCTATCTTGGCAGACGCTGCATAGGTACTGGGGATGCAGTGAACAACACACCATTCCTGTCCCGCCGCTGACCTTCTAGTGGGTCATCAGACACAATCAAAGTGAGCAAAAGTAGAAAAGGGTGCATGGGAGAAGCTGGAGGAGGGAGAGGCTGGAGCGTGCCTGAGAGGAGTGGCTGTCATATTACTATGATAATTAGACGGTAACATTTGCCGCAGGATGCGTGCAACACATTCAATATTGTAAGTAGACACTGACGAGTTCGTTTACATCCCCATAGTTTCTCACTTCAAATGGGCCCAACTCCTTTCGATATACCTTGTCACGAGAAAGAGTGGGTTACAGCTTGAAATTGTGGGTCCCCTCGTATTCGGACCTTTACGGTACGCGTAGCCGGGGGCGCTGCGAATCCTCTGGGCGTGGGCCCCGCCCCTGGCGGCGGCGCGCGTGCGCGGGGATAAAAGCGAGGCCGGGTTGGCGCGGGGTCAGTGCCAGGGCCCCGGGGGCGGTGCGGTGAGTAGCTGCATGGCGCCGGGCAGAGTGCGGCGGACGGTGGCCCTGGGCCTGGCGCTGCGGCTGCTGCTTGGCTTCGGGCTGGGCCTGGAGGCCGCCCCGACCCCGGTCCCGAACCAGTTCTGGGCCCATGCCCCAGGTGAGTGAGCTCCGCGCCGCGTGCACCCCGCGCGCGCGCCCCTCGGCAGCCCGGTCCCGCCCCGCGCGCCGGAGGCGCCTCGCCATTGGCTGCGCCGCTCGTTGGTCCCGGACACTCCCCCCGCACGTGGCTCGGGACTCCGGCTTCCCGCGAGCCTGGCCTTTGAGCGACCCATCCCCAGTGAGCGACTTTCACTGCCTTTCAGTGCCTGTCTTCTGCCTGCTCACACCTCACTCCTGCTCCGCTTTGGCGGACCCCTTTGTCACCTCCAGTCGCCCTTCAGCCCAGCGTGGGCAAGGCTTGTTGGAGGCTCCGGTTGTCCGACCTCTAACCGTGCATGGGCGGTCACCTGGCGCCTCCTGGCAGCCGCTGCGCCAACTATACCCTCGGCCCACCCCGAGGCCATATGGCTGAGTTCCTGGGCGACCAGCCCTGGCCCTCGCTCTCGCTATCCCTGCGCCTTCCTTCTCTGGCCTTAGAGAGCAAAAGGTTTCTCTCCCTTCCCGTGACCCCAGGCCCTTGGACCCCTGCTTCTGGGCCTCAGTGATCTTGGTGGCCCTCTCTGATGTTCCCAGAGGCAACTGGGTGGGATAGAGTGACCTCCCTGTAGGCACAGGTGATCCTCGCTTTCAGCTGTGAGCTCCCGCCTGATCTGGTCTCTTGCCTCACCCCCAACGCCCCTGCCTTTGCAGGCTAAATGTTCCTGGCTCCTTTAAGGAGTCAGGACTCAAGTTAACCGACCACCAAACTCTACAAGTGGTGTCCTCTCTTATGGACACTGGGATAGGGACTCCTAGCATGTTCCTTTTACAGGAGGAGGGAACTGAGGCAGGGCGGAAAAGTCACTGGTCGCTTTTTTTTTTTAAAGATTTTATTGATTTATTTGACAGAGAGATAGATCACAGATAGGCAGAGAGGCAGGCAGAGAAAGAGACAGAAGCAGGCTCCCCGCTGTGCAGAGCCCTATGTGAGACTCCATCCCAGGACCCTGAGACCCTGAGATCCCCAAGCTGAAGGCAGAGGCTTAACCCTCTGAACCACCCAGGCGCCCCTCACTGGTCGCTTTTAATTCCTGTCTGAGCCCACAGCCTTACTAGGCCTGGTATGCTGTGCTCTGCCCCCCCACTTTCCAGGAGGAACCCACACTCCAGGGAGGGAGGCCTGGAGGTTGGCAGGGCTGAGAATGGCTAGGCCTGGAAAGGAAACCGCGCCCAGATGCCAGACACCCCCACCCTCCACCTCCATGGGCAGGGAAGGAAGCCAGTTCCAGGTCTGGCCACAGCTCTTCCTGGCTTCAAAAGCTCAGGGACTGTGTGGGCCACAGGTATCACTGGGCCTGGAGGCCTTTGGAGGGACTGGCTGTGGGGAGAAGGGGGTTTGGAGGCACAGGCCCCTGAGTAGAGGTCGAAGTGGCAAGAGCACCAGGATGGACTGGAAAGCCACTAGGTTGGGCCAAGCAGGTATTGGCTCCCCACCCCACCCCCCAGCCGCTGCACCCAGGTGGAGAACCTGAAAGGCCATTCCTTTCCTCGGTCTGTCAGACTCCCTCCTGCTGACTCACGTTCTAGGCCCTTCTGTGGTCCTCCAGCTCAGCATATAGCCTGAGCCTCACTGTCTGGGGTCCAGGAAGATTCCGATCTCATTAGGACACAGCCTGGACCTTCATGTGACTTGTGTCTCTACTACCCTGGGCTTGCGGTCACGAGGTCCCGGCCCTGATCTCCACTGAGTGTCGAGTCTGTGTGGATACCAGTTCGAGGACCATTGCTGTTAGTGGAAAGCAGAGCTTCAGGCCTCTCTGAGAGGTGCATGAGACCGTTTCCAAGAAAGGAGCTGAGATCTGAAGGCTGAGGAGGAATCATCAGTTGCAGAGTGGGGGGAGGAAAGGGGTTACTGGGCCAGGGATTAGCAGGGGCAAAGGCCCTGAGGTGGAAATGAGACCAGGACAGAGGGAACTGGATGAAGAGGAAGAAGGAGGGAGGAGGTGAGGTCCAGGAAGGGTTCTCAGCGGGGCTGGGCCAGGCCTTGTGGCCACAGAGACAAAATAAGGATTTGGTGTGAGAGGGTGAGGGGACTGGGGCATGGTTTTGAGCAGAGGGGAGGGCAAGTGCAGACTGAATGATGTGACTCTGTGAGATCCCCAGTGTCCAAATGGAGAGGGGGACAGGGCCTGGTGGGGAGGTGGGGCACATTCAGAATGGGGCAAGTGGTCGGATCTGGGAGGAATTTAGGAGGTGAGTGGACAAGCTTTTGGTAACTAAGCAGGTCCTCTGCCCAGGGCCTAAGTTTCCCCCCAGCTAAGCAGGTGGGACATATGGGCCCTGCTGACTCGGACCATGGGCCTGGTCCAGGGCGGGATCGGTGATGGCCCCTACCCCAGTCTGTTTAAGTGTGGATCTTGGAGGGCATCTTGGGGAGACCATCTGCCCTGGAGCCTGGTAGAGACTCCTGATCAGTGAGACCCGGGATCAGACCTGGACTCTGTCACCAGCCCTGCAGCCCGGGGCCTTGCCTCTCTCCTCAGTGGCTTCTGCCGCATGGGGATGGCGGTAGAACCTGCCCGCCAGGCCTCCCACGGAGTAGGCCCTCAGCACATGGTGGTACCGGTGTCATTCCAACGCCCTGGGACCTGGCCTGACTGCTGGTGCCGTGCCCCCGGCGGCGGCGGGGGTCAGGACCCAGACCTCACTTGTGTGTCCCTGGCAGGCTCGTGCCCGCCCACCAGCTTCCAGTGCCGCACCAGTGGCTTCTGCGTGCCCCTCACTCTGCGCTGCGACGGTGACAAGGACTGCCCCGACGGCAGCGACGAGGAGGAGTGCAGTGAGTAGCCCGGCTCTGGGAGGCGGGGCCACAGGGGGTGAGGTGCTGGTGCGAGGGGTGTGGTCTTCAGGGGGGTGGGGAATGGTGGGGCGGGGCCCGAGGGTGGGCAGGGCTTACAAGTAGAAGTGGGTTTACTGGGAAGCAGATATAGGGGGGCCTTGGGAAGAGGGGCTTGCAGGAGGCCAGCCCTTGGCAGGTGGAGCTAACAAGGGGGAGTCTTTAGGATGCGTGGATTCTCTAGGGTCTTACAAGGGGGCCCGGTGGAGGGGCTACCGCAGCGCTGTCGGGTGGGTGTTTGGGACCTGACCGATCTTGTACTCAGGGATCAGGCCTTGTGCCCAGGAGGGAGAGTGCCAGCCATCCCCTGGCAGCCCCTGCCCATGCGACAGCATCGATGACTGCCCAGATGGCATCGCCAAGAATGTTCACAATTGCAGTTCCCAGCCCTGCCCGGAAGGGGAGCTCCGCTGCCTGCTGGGCGGTGGCTGCATCCCACACACGTGGCTCTGCGACGGCCATGCCGACTGCCCTGCCTCCAGCGACGAGCTTGGCTGTGGTGTGTGTCCTGGGACCTCAGGATGCCTGGAGGGCTGGGGAGGGCTGGGGAGGGCTGGGAGTTAGATAAGGACACCTGTGCCTCCCCCTTCTGGTGGGTGACCCGCTGAGCGTGTGGAGGTTTGCACCCCTCGGGGCAGTGGAAGATGAGCTGCAAGGTCGTGTGCCCCTCAGTCTGTCAGCCCCTCCCAACCCCTACCCGCCAGTGCCCAATCCCCAGGTGCTGAAAGCCTGGACTTACTGCAGGAACTGAGACCCTCCAGGAAGGGACTGCCATGTCCACGCGGACCCCTGTGACCCCGCACAGTGTCCCCTCTCTGAGGAATGCCACAGCCACCCCCACTGGGGACGAGGACTCTGTCCAGTCTGGAAACCGGAGTGCTTATGGGATTATCGCAGCTGCGGGTAAGACGACCAGGCCCTCCTCCTCCTGGGGCTTGGGGAAGACACGGGCTGCAGACGCCCCTTCTCCGTGTGGCCAGCTCATGCTGACTCCCGCCCGTCTGTCCCTGCAGTGGTGCTCAGTGCCGGGGTGGCCGCCATCTCCCTGTTTGTGCTGTCCCGGCTCTGTGCCCCGGGGCGCCTGCACCCGCTGGGGCTGCTGATGGTCGTGAAGGAGTCGCTGCTGCTGTCAGACAGGAAGACCTCGCTGCTCTGAGGACGAGCTCTTGCCATCCATCATAGCTCCCAGATCCTGAGCGGGGGCAGCTATGGGAACGTGTACCTCAGCGGCTGCGCACGGCTGCTGGCACACCAGCCCTCAGATGTGCATCCTTCTGGCCAGGCAGCACCACGGACCTGAGCATCTGCAGCTGGCCCTGGAGAGGTTGGGGGTGCTGGAACCCTCCCGCTGGTTGTAGGGAGCCTGGATGGGGATGCATTGCAGCTGGAACGGGGGGCCGACCCCAGGCTGTTCCCGGAGGTGACCCCACATGTAGACACTCCTGCTGCCCGCATCTGAAGGTGCTGATTAAAGTTACTTCACATCCACTGCCTGCCTCTGCGCCTCTGTCTCCCTCTGCCCAGGCAGCTCGGGGTCTCCATTCCAGCCCCTCCTCTGGTGGAAGTGTCCACCGCGAGGGTGGGACTCGGTTGCCCAGCCCTGGGCGCTCCCTCAGCCACTCTGCCTCTGGCTTCCTGAGACCCAGGAGCAGGAGGCGGTGGGGCTGGAGCCGCAGGGTGGTCTGCCTTACCCGCCGGCTCCTGTGCAGAGGGGCCTCCCAGGGCCTGAGGGTACCAGCGCCCATCACAGCTTCTTCCTCTTTGAGATGGAAGCTGGGCATCCCAGGGTTGGTCTGGGCTGCATCCAGTTTTAACATGTAGGCTTGTGATGTGCGGTGTGGACTGCCGTTGAAAAGACTCAGAGTTCCCAAAAGAAGCAGGGCGGGGGGGGGGGGGCACACTATGCCAACACAGGGGACAGAAGCACCAGGGTCACCGGGAGGGTCAGGAGGCAGAGGGAGCGGGAGGAGAATGGTTCCCGCGGGAAGAAGGGGTGAGGCACGGTAAGCGGGTTCGGGATTGGCTCATTTGAATGATCTCAGCGGGCTCCGGGGCCAGGTGTCTGTCCTGTAGGTACCAGCCTGTTGACAGAGCCACCACTGGTCAGAGTGCCTGGAGGCGTCCGCCTGGCTCTGCTCTGCCCCGCCAGCCCCCACAGAGCTTTCCTGTCCGCAGTCAGTGTTACCGCGCGCGCGGCCCTCGTGGCTCTTAGGATCGCTGGACGCACTTCAGCAAAGGCAATCTGCAAGCGTGGAGGAATGAGGGTGAGGATTCACCAGTCCTCATGTGAGGGCAGACCGCACCCTCGTGGGCCACACAGCAAGGTCACAGGTAAGGAGAGACAGTGTGGACCTGGGGCTCTGCCTCTGTTACGGTTCGCAGGGCGTGGTGTTGAGGTTTCCTGGCTTCTCTCTTTACTGATAAATTTATTATTTTATTATTTTATTTATTTTTTTAAAGATTTTATTTGACAGAGAGAAACACAGCTAGGGAGGGAACACAAGCAGGGGGAGTGAGAGAGGGAGAAGCAGGCTTCCCGCCGAGCAGGGAGCCCGATGTGGGGCTCAATCCTGGGTTTCTGGGATCATGATCTGAGCTGAAGGCAGTCGCTTAACCGACTGAGCCACCCAGACGCCCCTTTACTGGTGAATTTAAAGCATAAGAAGAGGAATCGGGGTGGGAGGGAGAAGTGGGGTCACTGGGGCAGTCAACCGTCTAGGCCCCCAGGGCTTTCTGAAAGAGCTTAGGGGTGGGGCAAACGGATTCCTTATCTGGGGTTGTTGCTCAGAGCTGGGTCTTCCTGCGGGGCGATATGTTTATTCCCCAGGGACATTGGCAATCGGAGCTTGATCTCAGGAGCCCGGACAGTGGACAGTGCACTGTCCCCAGCTGTGATCAGGGCAGCAGGATCCCAGCTGGGGGTAGGGGGCCCCCTGGATGGATCGGTTTGCACATGAAAGGTATGTTCAGCTCATGAGCGGGTGAGCTGTTTGGTTTCTGGGGACCGGCTAACTCCACCAGGACAGCGAGGCCCCTCAGATGCCAGAGCATCAGAAATACAGAAAATCTAGATCATGCACACTCTGACTGCTGGGTGTCGAGGGCAGAGCTCTTCTCCAGCCCCCACTTTCCTCATTCTGAGTGATGTGGCGAGGACCCCCCACCCCTGTCCCGCCCCGTAGCCTCCTTGCCGAGCTGTAACCTTCCTGACATCCCTGGAGCTGAACTGGGTGTCTGCCCCCGATGGGACCCATGCTGCTCACTGCTGGGAGAGCACCCAGGGTCCCATGTAGCGATTTGGGGCTCCCACATCTGGCAGGCAGGGAGTTGGCCCCCCAGCGCTGAGATGCTGGGGAGGGAGAGAGTGAGAAGGTGTACCAGGGAGGGCTTCCTGGGGGTGGGAGGGTTTGGCTTTGGGGCCCCACCCACCTCCCAGTGCAGGGGCAGATGGTGGAGGTAGGTTTGGGAGTCTGGGCCTTGGGCAGCGTGTGGGGGCTGAGCGCTGTGTCAGGCAGTGCCGGGGGTGGGGTGGGGGGAAGGGAGTGAAGGCTTGGGAGGTGGGCTGTGGCCATCATAGGAGGTGCCATCTCCTGGGGTGCCAGGCCTTCCCTCGGCACCTGCGGGAGCCAAGGTATGCTGAGAGGCAGAATTAGAATCCTGGACTTCTTCCAGTTGACAGGGAGGGGTCTTACCACAGGGCAGGATTTTCTTGTGTTTAGGTTTTTATCCCTTTTGCTTAGGCATGGTCAGCATCAGTGGGTCAGAGGGCAAGGGAGGAAGGCGGGGTATGAGGCTAGTTGTCCCATGTCAGCTAAGCAGAGGTCTGGCTCATCTGCAGGCATCAGGTGAAATCAGAGGAACAAACCTCCCCCACGTCTCCCCTGTCACGTCTGCTGCCACTCTTCTGTCGCACGTATTGAATGGTGGCTGCTGTCCTCTGGGGGCTGGGCCCCATGGATGTCAGCATCTAGAATTTCTCTGTCATGTCTGGTGCCTTGGGATGGCCAGGGCAGCAGGGCCACGCCCTCTCTCTGTGGCCCCCTGAGCGGGATGGCCCAGTGTCCCTTCTGATGTCTTCTCTTGTTTCCGTGGAGTCCCACATCAGCCCAGATGTGCGTGGGGACCACACAAGGGCGTGAACCCTGGGAGGACCCGGATCATGGTGCCATCCTTGCAAGCTTCCACGAAGAGGGCAGAGGGCAGAGGACAGAGCAGGCAGGGGTGGGGGCCTCCCTGTCCTCTAGACCCAGCGCACTATCTGTGGGCCCCTGGCTCTGCTCTTGGGGACAGGCACAGGGATAAATGTCTGTCACTCTGAGTGGGCTGGGGTTTCAGCTGCCTCTTTCCCCAGGAGTGGGGCTCGCTTTGCTGTCCCGTGCAGCAGGCTCAATGAGTCACTTCCAGGAAACCGCAGGGACGTTCAAGTTTAAAAGCTGGGGAGGGGAGTGTTTGGGATGCCCAGGAAGAGGGGGCGGCGGACTGGGGCAGGTGGCTGGGAAGGGGTGGGCGGGATGGGGGCTGCAGGGGAGGATGTGGGGCAGGATGGAGGGGTGTATGCGTGCACATCTCTCTCTAGAACTCTTGCCATTCTTTTTTTTTTTTTTTTTTTATTGAGGGAAAATTCACATTGGACTAACCATTAATCAGTGTAAAGTGGAAAACTGTGGCGTCTAGCACCTGCACAGTGTTGGGCACCTAGTTCCAAGACCTTGCCATCCCCTAGAAGGAAACCCTGTCCCCATTAGCACTCACTCCCCATCTCCCTCCCCCAGCCCCTGGCTCCTAGTAACCCACTTTCTGTTTCTGTGGATTTGTCTGATCTGGGCATTTCACATGGATGGAGTCATACCATAGAGGGCCTTTGATGCCTGGCTGCTTTCACTGAGCATCACATTTCCAAGGATCTTCCCCAGCATTTCCCTGTGCCTCTTTTTTATTAGCTTCTTTGTGACCCAGGCAATGATTGATTGGCTTCTGACACTATAGATTCATTGCATTTCTATTTTTAAAAAATATCCATTTAAATAATCTGTATACCCAGCACGGGGCTCGAACTCTCAACCCCGAGATCAAGGGTTGCACGCTCTTCCAACCGAGCCCTTAATTGTAGTTCTAGACCCATATCGTAGGTAGCCTGTTTCATCTGGCGTTTTTTACTTGACATATTTAAAATCTGTATGTATCGTTGCATCTACTAAAAGTTAACTCATTTCTATTGCTAAACTGAATTCCGTTGTGTGGTTGTCCCACACTTATGTATCCACCTGTTGATGGATATTCGTGTCCTTTCCAATTTTTTTTAAGATTTTATTTATTTATTTGACAGAGATTGAGCACAGAGCAGGGAGAGCAACAGGCAGAGGGAGAGGGAGAAGCAGGCTTCCTGCTGAGCAGGGAGCCCGATGCAGAGCTCCATCCCAGGACCCTGGGATCATGACCTGAGCTGAATGCAGACGCTTTACCAACTGAGCCACCTCGGCACCCCCTGCTATGAACATTTAGGTCTAAGTTTATTCATGTGCTCTTATTTCTTTTGGGTAAGTACCCCAGGAATGGAGGGGTTGCATCACCTGGTAGGTGTATATTTAATTTAATTTAATTGTTGAAAGTAGGCTCCATGCTCAACATGGGCCTTGAACTCACGACCCTGAGATCGAGTCACCTGCTCTACTGACAACCAGCCAGGCGCCCCATATATTTAATTTTAAAGAAACACCAAAATGCCTTACAAAGTGGGTGGACTCTTACTTTCCCTCCCCCAGGAGTGTATTTATCCTTGTCCCTTCAGTTGCTGTCAGCAGCCTTTTAAATTTTAGCCATTCTAATAGACGTGTGGTGGTATTACACTGAGCCATTTCTTATTGACGTGAAATTCAGGTAATCGGAAATCAATCATTGTAAAGCAAACAATTCCATGCCATTTAAGCAACTCATAATGTTATAAACCACAACAGGTAAGAGCTAGTATGTGAATCTCTCCATGGGCTAGTAGCATTTCAGAAATTATCTACTTGAGCCTTTGACTGGAATTACGTTGCACCTCTAGGTTAATTTGTGGAGAAGTACAAATATTCGTTGAGCACCGATGGGGTGGCAGGCTTTGTCGGTGCTGGAGACTGTCCTTGAACCGAACAAGGGCCCTTCCTCCATGGAGGGGAGTGAGTGTAGGTGAGGTGAGGGGCACATAGTAGAAAACCCTACGAAACCAGTACTTTGGGGTCAGGTGGTGCTAAGTTCTGGGGACTAAGAACCAAAGTAGGAGGGATGGGCATGCTGGGTTGGGGGAAGAAAGGTCACTGTCTTTACATTTGACAATGAGAAGAGGCTTCCAGAACAGGGAGACATTCAAATAGAGACCCGAAGGAAGTAAGATGAACAGTGCAGGTATAAAGGTGGAGAACATTCTGAGAAGAGCAAACAGCAGATGCAAAGGCCCTGAGGCAGAAGTGTGTTCCAGAAACAGGAAGTTGGGAGACATGTGGAGGGTGTGGTACAGTGGTAAGAGGTCATGTCAGAGATGGTTGGGGTGGGGAGACACACAGGGTGAGTGTGGTGAGATGGAGCCTTTGGGAGATTTCGGCAGAGAGGTGTGTGCTCTGACTTAGCCATTAAAGGGGCTTCCTGCAATTAAAAACAAAAAAAATCCCTCTTTAAGGAAGTGTTTTATCTAACTGAAAGCTTCTGGCTCAGGACTGTTTTCTCCTTTATGTTTTCGCCAAATTGGTTCAATAACAGCAGTGTGAAGGTACACTTTGTTCTGAAGCAATACTTAACGTTAATTTGTAATGCGGAATGAAACACCGTACAGGGAAGAAAGGATCTTTCGGATCCTTCTATTCTCATTACAGTGTGAAATTTCCACTTGGATGGAGTTCTTTGGGTTACATGATTAGGTTTCTCCATTTGTTCAAAACATTTGCTGTAGGTGGATGGTCCCAACCAGACCATCGCCAGGAGCCCAAATGTAGAACCAGCCGAAAGGTCCATCAGCACATGAATGGCTAAACCCGATGGGACCCCTCTATACGGTGGGGTATCAGCCATAAGAAGGAATGAAGTCCTGTCACAGCACAGTGAGCCTTGAAAATATGCCAAGTGAACGGAGCAGAAGGTCCGTTATCACAGGATTCCGTTCACATGCCACGCCCAGAGTAGGCAGAGCTGTAGGGGCAGAAAGAGAGTGGTTGTGGGGGAATGGGGGAGAAGGAGGGATGGGGTGCCTAGCTAGAGGCCAGGGGGTTTCTCCTTGAGAGCTGAAATGCCCTACAGTTCCTTCTAGTGCTCGCTGCACAAAATCTGCAAATATCCTAAAATCAGCCAAATTGCACATTTTAAGTGGGTGCATTCTAGGGTATGTGGCTTGTCGTGGGCTCAGTTATGTCTCCTGCAAACTTCTCTGCAGGAGCCCTAATCTTCTGTACCCAAAACGCGACTGTGTTCAGGGATGGGGTCTTTACGATTTATTTTTGATTTTAATTTTAAATTATTTTTTATTTTGAAAATTGCGACAGGACCTTTAAGGAGGTGATCCAGAAAGCCATTGGGGTGGGCCCTGATCCAATCTGTCTGGTATCTTTCCAGGCAAAGGAAATTTGGATACACGGGTGTGGACACGGAGGGACGACCCCATGAGGACACAGGGAGAAGTTGGCACCTGCCAGCAGAGGAGGGAGGCTCAGAGGGAACCAGCCATCCTGACATCTTGACCTTGGACTTCCAGTCTCCAGGACTGTGAGAAAAAATATGTTTAAGCCCTGGAGTGTGGGGCATTTTGATACGGTTGCCCTGGCAGGCTAAAGTGTGTGTCATACCTCAAAAGTTCTTTTATTTTTATGTATTATTATTATTTTTTTAAAGATTTTATTTATGTGACAGAGAGCACCAGCAGGGGTGTGGCAGGCAGAAGGAAGGGGAAGCAGGTTTCCCGCTGAGCAGGGAGCCTTACAGGGGACTTGATCCCGGACCCCGGGATCACAGCCTGAGCCAAAGGCAGTTGCTTAACCGACTGAGTCACCCAGGTGCCCCGATGGCTATAATTAATTAATTTATTTATTTATTCTTAAAAGATTTTATTTATTTGACACAGAGAAACACAGCTAGAGAGGGAACACAAGCAGGGAGAGTGAGAGAGGGAGAAGCAGGCTTCCCGCCAAGCAGGGAGCCCGATGTGGGACTCGATCCCGGGTCTCTGAGATTACGACCTGAGCCGAAGGCAGTCGCTTAACCAACTGAGCCACCCAGGCACCGCGATGGCTATAATTTAAAAACAAAACCAAGAGAGGCCGTGTTAGGATGTGGAGGAATTGGCATGGCCATACGTTGCTGGTGGGAATGTAAGATGAGGCAGCTACTGTGGGAACCGATTTGGTGCTTCCTCAAAAGTTAAAGGAAGAATCACTCTATGACCTGGCAATTTCACTACTGGGATTCTGCCCCCAAAGAAATGAAAACGAGTATTTGAACAAACATTTCATGTAGCATTATTCCCAATAGCAAAAGAAACCAGTTATCCGTGGGTCCGTAGATAAACAAATGGCCGTCCGTCCATACAGCGGAATATTACTCAGTCATAAGAAAGAATGAAGTCCTGGGCACCTGGGTGGCTCAGTGGGTTGAGCTTCTGCCTTCAGCTCAGGTCATGATCTCAGGGTCCTGGGATCGAGGCCCGCATCCGGCTCTCTGCTTGGCAGGGAGCCTGCTTCCCCCTCTCTCTCTGCCTGCCTCTCTGTCTACTTGTGATCTCTCTCTGTCAACTAATAAATAAAATCTTTAAGAAAAAAAAGGAAAGAATGACATCCTAACACATGCTACAACGCAACGTGGTTGAACCTGCAAATAGCGTGTTCAGTGAAAGAAGCAAGTCACAAAAGTCATCTAGTGTGTGATTCTAGTTGTGGGAAACATCCAGAATAGGTAAACCCACAGGGACAGAAGGCAGATTCCTGGCTGCAGCGGGGCTGGGGGAGAAGAGGAGCAGGGAAGGGGAAACAGCTGCTTCATGAGTACAGGGTTTTATTTGGGGGCAAGAAAAACATGTATTTAAAGACTATTTGTTAGGGGGAAGCTGGGTGGCTCAGTCATTAAGTGTCTGTCTTCGGCTCAGGTCATGATCCGGTGTCCTGGAATCAAGCCCCGCATCGGGCTCCGTGGTTCATGGGGCATCTGCTTCTCCCTCTGCCACCCTTGCCCCGCCCCCCCGTGCTCTCTCACAAAAATACCTAAAAATAATAAAAAACTATATGTTAGATTAGTTGCAGGTTCCCAGGAATATTAAGAGGAAAATATAGGGAGTTCCCATATACATCTTACCCGCACAGCCCACATCATGGATATGCCCGTCAGAATAGCACCTTGGTTGAACCTGTCCTGACTCATCATTATCACCTAAAGTCTATAGGATCCATCCTGTGCGCTTGGATAAGCATCTAATGACGTGTGTCTATGATCGTAGGATCCTATAGGGTGTTCTCACTGCCCTAGAAACCCTCTGTGCTCTGCCTCTTCTTCCCCCCCCACCAACTCTGGCGAGATCTTTTTACTGTCTTCCTAGTTTTGCTTTTCCGAAATGTCGTAGAGTTAGAATCGTACGATGTGTAGACTTCAGATCGCCTTCTTTCACTTTGCCAGATGGATTTAAGCTCATTTCTTTTCAGTGCTGAATAATACCCCATTGTCTGCCTCTCCCACAGTTTATCCATTTACCTACCGAAGGACATTTTGTTTGCTTCCAAGTCTTTACAAATATAGTTAAAGCTGCCACAGACGTCTGAATGCAGGCTTTTGTGTGGACGTAAGTTTTCAATACCTCCGGGTAAATATCAAGAAGCATGATAACATGGTAAGAGTTTTGTAAGATAGTATTGTATATGTTTAGTTTTGTCAGAAATCGCTCAACTGTCTCCCGGAGTGGCTGGACCATTTTGCATTCCCACCAGCAGTGAATGAGAGCCCTGTTTTCTCCACATCCTTGCCAGCATTCGGTATTGTCATTGTTTTTTTTGTTTTTGTTTTTGTTTTTTGTTTTTTTAAAGATCTTATTTATTTGAGCGAGAGAAAGAGATAGCACCAGTGGGGAGAAAGGCAGAGGGAGAGGGAGAAGCAGACTCTCCCTTGAGCAGGGAGCCCAACGATGATGTGGGGCTCGATCCCAGGACCCTGGGTTTAACCTGAGGTTAACCCATTGAGCCATCCAGGCGCCCTAGTGTTTTTAATAGGTGTATGGTGGTATCTTGTTTTAATTTTCAATTCCCTGAGGACAGATGATATGGAACATCTTTTCGTATGCTTATTCGCCATGTGAATATGTTTCAGAATTAGCAGTTGCGCAGCCTTGTAAATTAACTAAATGCCAACAAGGTTTACTTTTTTTTTTTAAAGATTTATTTATTTGATAGAGAGAGAGATCACAGGCAGGCAGAGAGAGAGGAGGAAGCAGGCTCCCCGCTGAGCAGAGAGCCCGATGCGGCCTCGATCCCAGGACCCTGAGATCATGACCTGAGCCGAAAGCAGAGGCTTAACCCACTGAGCCACCCAGGCGCCCAAGGTTTACTTTTAAGTGTACTCTACACCACTGAAATTTAATTTTATGTTATGTGGATTTCATCTCAGTAATAAAACCAACCAAAGAGAGAGACAGAGAGACAGAGAGAAGGCGGAAGACGAATCAGCCTATCTGTGTGCTGATGGGAATCATCCGGTACAGAGGGAGGATCGCTGGGGTAGCTTCTTGCATAGGCAAGCGGGTCTGGGAGCCGGTGGCAGCCTGGCTTTGCCTGGGCTCCGGGCACGTTGTTCACTCACAGCCCCGGAGGGAAGGCAGGCCTGGCATGGGGGTCGAGGTGCAGGTTGGCAGCTGTGAGGACTTCGGATGTGTCCCTCTGCTGCTGTCGGTTTTCTCGCGGACGCGTCTGTTCGGCCCCAACAGTGGGGGCTCCTCCTGGGTGCGGATTGGCTGTGGCTTCTGCGCGCGGCGTGCCGGCGTCTCCAAGAATGCAGCGAGCGGCCTGCAGGGGGCGCTCTCTCCCTTCGCAGTCCGGCCCAGAGGCTCCTGTCTCCCACGTGCTTATTTTGGTTCATTCTTGCAGTTCTTTCCAGGCGCTCCGGCCGTCACGCGCTGTTTCATCAGGTGACCTTCACCTTTATGTTTTTCTGGTTGTAAAATATACACAACATGGGGGCGCCGGAGCGGCTCAGTCGGTTAAGTAGCCGGCTGCCCCTAAGGTCACGATCTGGGGATGCAGGGATGGAGCCCCACGTGGGGCTTCCTGCTCAGCGGGCAGTGGCTTCTTCCTCTCCTTCCTCTCCCTCCTCTCCCTCTGCCGCTCCCTCTGCCGCTCCCCTCCAGCAGAGAGCCCGATGCGGGCCTTGATCCCAGGACCCTGAGATCATGACCTGAGCCAAAGGCAGAGGCTCAACCCACCCAGTTACCCTAGTTTTTTGCTTTTAAAGATTTTATTTATTCATTTGAGAGGAGAGAGGCAGAGAGAACACAAGCAGAGGGGAGCAGCAGGCAGAGGGACGTGGGGCTTGATCCCAGGGCCCTGAGATCACAACCTGAGCCGAAGGCATTCACTTAACCATCTGAGCCACCCAGGCGCCCCTGTAGTTCTTTAGTTTTGTTTCAGTCCTCTGTTTAGTTTTGTTTTTACCACATCTCACCCGCCACCCCCGCGGCCACCAATCTCTTCGTTACCGAATTTAAAAAAAAAAAATTTTTTTTGGATTCCATAAGTGAGGTCATGTGGTGTTTTCTCCATCTGACTTATCTCACTGAGCAGAACGCCCTCGACGTCCATCCATCCTGTGGCAAATGGCAGGATTTCCTTCTTTCTTGAGGCGAATCGTGTTACGTTGTATGTATTCATTTTCTTTATGCGTTTCCTCATCCCCGGATGGACACTTAGATTCTTTCCCTGTCCCAGATCTTGTGAATCACGCGGCAGTGAACCTGGGGCTGTGGATATGGATATCTTTTCATGACAGATTTTCTTTCCTTTGGGTAAATACCCAGAAGTGGAATTACTGGATCGATGGTAGTTCTAGTCTTTGTTTTTGGAGGGCCCTGGGGGGGGGGGGGGCTGTCTCCTTTCTCCCTGGCCCAAGGTGATTGCTACTTCTCATCGTTTTGACTTATAGTTGCTCTTAACCTTACGTGGATTTTTAAAACTCTCCTCACTTGCCCCCTGCTCATTCTCTCCAAGTGTCTATCTCCTTAGTCTTCCCAAAGAGCCAGGGTTTGGTTTTTATTCTCAGCATGTGTGTTCCTTTGCCCTCTGGTTTGTTGATTCCTACTTTAATCTGTGTTATTTCCTTGTTTTCTTGTGTCGGGTTTTCTCTATTGTGCACTTGCTGGCCTGCCGCCAGGTCCGCTCTCTGGCTGCCCCTAGCCTCCCGCCCCTCCCGCCGTGGGAGTGCCCTGTGGGTGCCCAGTTCAGAGGTCCTGGCCAGGCTGACGGACTCCCAGTCCTGGATTGTGAATCTAGCATCTGCGTGGGTGAGTCCAGGCTTCTCAGGGCTGAGTGGTGGGGCAGGGTTGCGGACTCAAGTATAGGCAAAGGGATGTTGCATCCATCAGGGGTGGAGCCAGTCGAAAAAGAGATGAGGACGATCCCAGAAGGCTTCCTGGAGGAGTGGCCTTGTCTGGGCTGAGAGGTGGGTAGAAGTGGGCCTTGAATGGTGAGCCTTTAGCATCTTGGAGAGGGCTTGTGGGCCCCTCTAAAGGATGGATAAAAACCTTATACCACAAATAAAATAGGACAGCCATAGAGAAAGCACACAGACACACAGCATCCCTAGGTCACTAGTGTGCAAAGAGAAGCACATGGAGATATGCTGGGGAGCACACTTGAGCACGTATGGGGTGTGAGCAGTGTGACCTCAGTGAGCATCAGAACACTCCCGACCTGGAAACAGATCCTCAGATGTTTGCACACGAACGATCACAGCAGCAAAGTTCACAATGGTCAAAATACGGAAACAACCCGAACGTCTATCAGCGGGTAAATGGAGAAACCAAATATGACCTCGCCATACAATAGAATATTATTCACCCATAAAGAGGAATGAAGGGTAATGAACAATATAATGAAGCTTCAAGACATGAGGCTGAGTGAGAGGAGCCAGACACAATAGGTCAGATATCTCGTGACTCTATTGCTATGATTCCGTCGCTGGGAACAGGCAAACCCACAGAGAGGGAAGGACGGTGGGTGGTTGCCAGGCGACTGAGAAAAAAGGAGTGGGCAGTGACTGCCAGTGGGGGAGGGGTTTCCTTTTGGGGGATGGAAATGTTTTGGAACTGGGTAGAGGTGGTGGTGGCGTGCCACTGAATCATTCACTTTATTTAGTTATTTTTTTAAAAGACTTGGGCGCCCGGGTGGCTCAGTGGGTTAAAGCCTCTGCCTTCGGCTCAGGTCATGATCTCAGGGTCCTGGGATCGAGGCCCGCATCGGGCTCTCTGCTCGGCAGAGGGCCTGCTTACTCCTCTCTCTCTGCCTGCCTCTCTGCCTACTTGTGATCTCTCTCTCTGTCAAATAAATAAATAAAATCTTTAAAAAAAAGAAAAGAAATAAGATTATAAAAAAGACTTCATTTATTTATTTGACATGGGTGGGAGGGGCGGGAGTGCCAGGCAGAGGGAGAAGCAGGCTCCCCGCCGAGCAAGGACCTGATGCAGGGCTCAGCCTCAGGACCCTGGGATCACGACCCCAGCTGAAGGCAGCCACTTAACCAACTGAGTCACCCAGGGGCCCCCGAATCATTCACTTTAAAATGATTAATTTTATGTGTATTTAACCTCAATAAAAAAAAATATATTAAAAACTTTTCCATTGTTTCCATAGATCTGGAGTATGAAAGAAGAATCCAGCTTGCTTTAGTTGGCCCTCTGCAATCTGTCTGCTTCCTTTGTGTTTTGTTGTTGTTGTTGTTGTTGTTGTTGTTGTTGCTTCTTTGCTTTTTTTTTTTTTTTTTAAAGATTTTATTTATTTGACAGAGAGAAACACAGCCAGAGGGGGAACACAAGCAGGGAGAGTGAGAGAGGGAAAGCAGGCCTCCCGCCGAGCAGAGAGCCTGATGTGGGGCTCAATCCCGGGTCTCCGGGATCATGACCTGAGCCAAAGGCAGTCGTTTAACCAACTGAGCCACCCAGGCGCCCCCGTTGCTTGTTTTTAAGTAACCTCTGTGTCCCACTCAAACTCAGAAGCCGGAGGTCAAGAGTCACATGCTCCTTCCCCTGAGCCAGCTGGGCGCCCCGCCCCACCCCCGTGTGGTTTTTGAAAACTTTTTATTGTTTTATTGTGAAACGGCATCTATAAAAGGGTACACAAAGCAAACATTATGGATGTGTATAAAGTGAACACCTGCTTACACCCACTTTTCAGTTAAAAAGCTCATTCTCCTATTTTTTCCCTCCCATTTTGTTTTATTGGAATTTTAGCAAAAATGAAGAACAAATATTAATAGAAAAAATAAAGTAATACTCATCAATATCTCTACCGCCTCAAATTCATAACCGTTGATATTTTGACATATTTGCTTCTACTGTTTTCTGTGTGTATTTGCTTAAAAATATGCAAAGAGTTGGGGCCCCTGGCTGGCTCAGTTGGTAGAGCATGCGACTCTTAACCTCCGGTGGTAAGTTTGAGCCCCACATTGGGTGTAGAGATGACTTAAAAATAAAGTCTTCAAAACTATACAAATAATTTATGAATAAATGTGTACTTAAACTGTAGGAAGTTATAATGAAACTGCCTTCTGGTTTCCAGCCTTCATTACCCGCTACTACGTAGTCTTTCTTTTTTTTAATTCTTTTAAAAAAAGATTTTATTTATTTTTAAAGATTGTATTTATTTATTTGACAGAGAGAAACACAGCTAGAGAGGGAACACAAGCAGGGGGAGTGAGAGAGGGAGAAGCAGGCTTCCCGCCAAGCAGGGAGCCCGATGTGGGACTCGATCCTGGGACACTGCGATCATGTCCTGAGCCGAAGGCAGACACTTAATGACTGAGCCACCCAGGTGCCCCAAGATTTTATTTATTTATTTGAGAGAGACAGAGATGCCATGTGCAGGGAGGGGGAGGAGCAGAGGGAGGGAGAAGCAGACTCCCTGATAAGCAGGGAACCTGATGCAGGACTGGACCCCCGGACTCTGGGATCATGACCTGAGCTAAAGGCAGATGCTTAACCAACTGAGCCACCCAGGCGCCCCCTACTACGTAATGTTTGGTCTACATTAGAATATTTATATATATATAATCCATAATTGGTTTTATACTTTAATGTAGATGTACTTCTTCTTTTTTTTTTTTAAATATCTTATTTATTTGACAGAGAGAAACACAGCCAGAGAGGGAACATAAGCAGGGGGAGTGAGAGAGGGAGAAGCAGGCTCCCTGCAGAGGGGGCTCGATCCTGGGTCGCCGGGATCATGACCTGAGCCGAAGGCAGTCACTCAACCAACTGAGCCACCCAGGCGCCCCTAGATGTGCTTCTATACATACTTTCACACTTTCCCCCCTTTAACAGCATGTCTTTGTGCCTATTCAGGTTGAAAATATGATTTGCACTGATCAAGTGCATTTGGCTAGCACATTTCCCTGGTACTGGCCTGTTGAATAACTTTCCCTTTTCCTACTAGCCCCAAAGCCCCTACAGCCTCAGGCATTCCCTGTGTGTCTGAGATGTTGAGAAACAGAGGTGGCAGCTTGTGGGGTCAGCAGTATTTCGGCTGTTTTAGTTAGTGCCTGCTTGTCTTCAAAAAAACCTGTGTCAATCTGCACTCCACTCCCTGCCCCCCCAGGAAAATATCATTTCCCCCACTATCTCATTAACATTTGATATTATCGAACTTACCTTTTTTCTACTCCCTTGTGATTGGAAAATAAGTCTCACGGTGCTTTCAATAGGCATTTTCCTGAGTATTCAGGAGATTGATAGCCTTTTTATATTTTATTAATAGACTTTCTTCTCCGGGGAAGCTTTAGGTTCACAGCAACCCTGGATGGAAAATAGAATTCCCATTTACTCACTGCCCACACACAGGCCCAGCCTCCCCCACAACTGACATCCCCACCCGACCCGAAGTTTCGTTGCATTTGATGAACCTACGCCGCCATCATTCTCTAGCGACCGGGAGTGCCGTTTTTCACATGCTCGTCAGCAACAGTTGTCAGTACTCCGGAGTTTGGGTATTATTAATTTTTTTAAAGATTTTTTAAAATTTATTTGTCAGAGAAATAGAGAACACAAGCAGGCAGAGTGGCAGGCAGAGGCAGAGGGAAAAGCAGGTTCCCTGCCAAGCAAGGAGCCCCATGGGGGACTTGATCCCAGGACCCTGAGATCATGACCTGAGCCTAACACAGCCGCTTAGCCAACTGAGTCACCCAGGCATCCCTTTTTTGTTGTTTTTAAGGATTTTATTTTTAAGGGATCGCTCCACCCGACATGGTTTTTTTTTTTTTTTTTTTTTAAAGATTTTATTTATTTATTTGACTGAGAGAAACACAGCCAGAGAGGGAACACAAGCAGAGGGAATGAGAGAGGGAGAAGCAGGCTTCCCGCCGAGCAGGGAGCCCGGTGTGGGGCTCGATCCCGGATCTCCGGGATCATGACCTGAGCCGAAGGCAGTCGCTTAACCAACTGAGCCACCCAGGCGCCCATCGACATGGGGTTTGAACTCACAACCCGGACCTCAAGAGTCACATGCCCCGTGGACTGAGCCAGCCCAGCCCGGGGTCGGTCTCATGGGAGTGTAGTGGTAGCTCAACGTGGCTTTATTTCGCATGTTTCCCTGGTGACCTAGACATGCTTTCCTGTGCTTTATTTGCCATCTGTCTCTCTTCTTTGATGAGGTGTCTGTTCAGATCTTTGGCCCGCTTTCCAATTGGGTTCTTTCTTGGCTTCTTATTGTTGAGTTTTAGGTATTCTTTATTTATTTTAGAGAAAAGTTCTTAATCACATTTTTTTTTTTTTTTGCAATTTTTCCTCCTAGTCGGTACCTGTGTCTTCTCATTCTATTGATGCTGTCTCTCTTGGAGCAGGAATTTTTCATTTTATGTATTTATTATTATTATTTTTAAAGATTTCATTTTTGAGAGAGAGAAAGCACACAAGCAGGGCGAGGAGGCAGAGAAAGAGGGAGAAGCAGACTCTCCACTGAGCAGGGAGCCTGACTCGGGACTCAATCCCAGGACCCTGGAATCATCACCCGAGCCAAGGGTAGCCGCTTAACCGAATGAGCCAACCAGGCACCCAGGAATTTTTCATTTTAATGAGGTCTAGCCTATCAATCCTTTTTTCACGGTGGTGTGTCCTAGAAGTTTCCACAAAACCCAAGGTCGCCTAGGTTTTCTCCTCTGTTAAGTTCTAGGAGTTCTGTAGTTTGATGTTTTAACATTTAGGTCTGTGATTCATTTTGAATTTATTTGTGAACAGTGTAAGGTCTGTGTCTAGATTCTTTTTTCCCCCACGGACATCCAGTTGTTCCACCAGCTTCATTGTGGAAAAGAGTCTTTTCTCTGCTGCCTTGCATTTGCTCCTTTGTCAAAGATCAGTTGACTCTATATGGGTGTCTGTCTTCCTTCCTTCCTTCCAAGATTTTATTTATTTATTTGAGAGAGAGCATGAGACGGAAGAAAGTCAGAGGGAGAAGTGGACTGCCCATGGACCTGGGAGCCCGATGCAGGACTGGATCCCGGGACTCTGGGATCATGACCTGAGCAGAAGGCAGTTGCTTAACCAACTGAGCCACCCAGGCGCCCCTATGTGGGCTCTGTTCTGTTCCCTTGATCTGTTTTTTCTTTCACCAATACCTCACTGTCTTGGTTCTCATAGCTCTGTAGTAAGTTCTTACTTTGTTCTCCTTCAATATTGTGCTGCTGCTTTGGGGGCTGAGCCTCTCCGTATAAACCTCCGTGTGGCATCAGTTTGTCAGTACTGAGAAAACTTGCTGGCATTTTGCTTAGAAGTGCATTTTATCTATAGATCAATTTGGCAAGAACTAATGGGTTCACACTGTGGAGTCTTCCTGTCCATGAACATGGATAGCTCTCTGTTTATTTAGTTCTTCTATTCCTTTCATCAGAAGTTTGCAGTTTTCCTCATAAAGGACTTGTATGTATTTTGTTAGATTGATAGTAGTGGATTTAATTTTGGGGGTGATAATGTAAATGGTATTGTGCTTTTAATTTCAAATTCCACTTTTTGATGGCCGGTACATGGGAAGTGATTGACTTTTGTATATTAACCTTGTATCTTGCTACATTACTGTAAGGGCTTGTTAGTTCCGGGAGGATTTTTTGGTCAATTATTTTGGTTTCTCTCTCTCGCTCGCTTTTTTTTTTTTTTTTTTTAGATTTTATTTATCTATTTATTTATTTATTTATTTGACACAGAGAGAGAGGGAACAGAAGCAGTGGGATTGGGAGAGAGAGAAGCAGGCTTCCGGTGGAGCAGGGAGCCTGATGTGGAGCTCAATACCAGGACCCTGGGATCATGACCTGACTGGAAGGCAGATGCTTAACAACTGAGCCACCCAGGCTCCTCTATTTTGGGTTTTCTATGTAAATGGTCGTCTCTCTGAACAAAGAGACAGTTTTATTCCTTCCTTCCCAACCTGTATCCCTTTTATTTCCTTCTCTTGTCTTACTGCATTCGCTACTGCTTCCAGTTTGATGCTGAGAGGCAGCGATACCTACTTGCCCTGTTCCTGTTTTTAGTCACAAAGCTTCAAGCTTCCTTTCATTCAGTATGATGCTAGCTGTGGGGTTTTTGTAGATATTCTTTATCAAATTGAGGAAGTTCTCCTCTATTCCTACTTTACTGAGTTTCCCATGATTTCCCCCCTCTTTTAAATTGTAGTAAGATACACATAACATAAAAATTGCTACTGTAACTATTTTCAGTGTATACTTCAGTAGGTTTAAATATGTTCACATTGTAACCAGTCTCCAGAATTCTTTCCATTTTGCAAAATAGAAACTCTATACAGGTTAAATAATTCATTTTTCCTTCCTCCTGCCCCTGGCAACCACTATTCTGTCTCTGTGAATTTGACAACTTCAGACCCTTCATAAGTGGACTCATGCAGTATTTGTCTCTCTGCGTCTGACTTAGCATAATGTCCTTAGAGTTTATCTATGTCATTGCATTTATCAGAATTTCATTTCTTTTTAAGATTATATTCCATTGTATTTTCTCATGTTTAAAAAATTGTTTCTGTGACACACTTGTTTATATCCTGCTGACCTCTTGTCTTTTGGGTGGCTCTTCTACTCACTGATATTTGGGATTCCTTTCCTTTCCTTCTCCTCTCCTTTCCCTCCCCTCTCCTTTCCCTTTCCTTTCCTTCTTTCAATTTTAAGTAATCTCTGTACACATTATGGGGCTCAAACCCACAACCCCAAGCTCAGGAGTCCCATGACTGAGCCAGCTGGTACCCCCAGGAGGGAGTTCTTTAGTAAGGCTCACTCTGAGAAAAAAAAAAAAATCTCTACCCACTACACAATTATTCCCTATTCCCTTTCCTCCCAGCCCCTGGCAACCATAAATGTACATTCCATTTTTTTATAGCTTTAGCTCTTCTGGGTATTTCATATAAAAGGAACCATAAAATGTGTGACTGTTTGTGTTTGGCTTCTTTTGTGTGGTTTAATGTTTTGAGGGTTCTTCCGTGTTATAGCATGAATCAGTATTTCCTTTTTCTGCCTGAATAATATTGCTTGGTATGGATATACAATGTTTATCCGTGTGCCCACAATGGACATTTAGGTTGTTTCCATCTTTTGGCTCTCGTGAATGGTGCTTACTGTTTATGTTTTCAGATCTCTGGGAGTATGTACCCAGAGTGGAATTTCTGGGTCATACGGTAATTCTGTTTGACTTTTTGAGGAATTGCCAAAAGATGTCCCACAGTACCATTTTACATTCCTACCAGCAAAGTAGGTTGTTCCTTTTTCCACATATTTACCAGCACTGTTTTTTGTTGTTTTTCTTTCTCCGTCCTTATGGATGTGAAGTACTATCTTGTGGTTTTCATTTACATTTCCCTAGGACTTATGATGTTGAACTTCCTTCTCATGTGCTTGTTGGCTATTCGTGTATCTTTGGAGAGATATCAGTTCAGGGGCATCTGGGTGGTTCAGTCAGTTAAGTGTCTGCCTTCGGCTCAGGTCACGATCCCCGGGTCCTGGGATCAAGTCCAATGTTGGGTTCCCTGCTCAGTGGGGAGCCCCTGCTTCTCCCTTTCCCTCTGCCTGCCACTCCTCCTGCTTGTGCTGTCAGATAAATAACAAATAAAAATCTTAAAAAAAAAAAGTCCGTTCCAGTCCATTGCCCACCTTTCGTTTCTTGTTGCTCCTGTAGTATTTCAGGAGTTCTTTATCTGAGTACTAGGCCCTTTTCAGATCTGTGGTTTGCAAATAGTTCCCACTCGGTAGCCTTTTGCATAGCCCTTTTACCTTACCTTTATTAATATGAGTGTCTCTCACCACGCTTCACAACTCTGAAGGCTAGAACAGTGGCTGTAAGTCCATCTACCTGAATCCCAGCCTCCTGCCTCGCAAGGTGAAAGATATGATTCTAACTTTGTTTCTATTTCCTGTTTCCTAATGAAACAGCCCTACTGGACAGATGTTCGGGCCTAAATGTTACATCATTTTCTTTGTTGCTTTTGAACTTTGTAGAATGGCCAACAATTTTACATGATGCTGAATGGTTTTTCAAAAACGATGGTACCAACTCACATTTTCCTGCCATAATAGATTGAAATTCTTGGTCCCTGCCTTCTTCAACACTTACTTTGTCCAACTTTTCTTTTTGCCAATTGAATGGGTCTGAAATGGTATCTGCTACTCTCGATTTGCATATCCCTGATCATTAATGAGAGTGAATCCGTCTTCTGTCTATTGCTGTTGCCTGTTTGCTACTGATGTTCATGACTTTCAGTCATTTTCTTTTGTAGACCAGCGGTCGTTTCTTACTAATTTGTGAGTGTCCTCAGAACATCTGGATGTGTCTTTAGGGATAAGGAGGAAAGGCATTTGTACTTCTAGTTCTTCCCAGATTCCACTCGTCAGGGGGCATGCCAGGACCGGTCCCTTTTCCCTTCCAATTCCAACAGTGTTTGTACCAGGACAAGGGATGTCACTGCGGTCTTCAGCTGCCCCCTGCTTGTCTCCTTCCTCCCTCCTCCTCCTAGATCAGCTCTCTTTGTAGATGTTTAAAAGAGGGATAATTGACATTGCTTCTCTTTTTAAATTTCATTTATTTTTAAAATATTTTATTTATTTATTTGATAGAAATACAGCTAGAGACGGAACACAAGCAGGAGTGAGAGGGAGAAGCAGGCTTTCCGCCGAGCAGGGAGCCCGATGTGGGGCTTGATCACGGGACTCTAGGATCATGACCTGAGTGGAAGGCAGACGCTTAACGAACTCAGCCACCCAGACACCTCCCTCTTTTCTAAAAAAATTATTTATTTATTTGACACAGAGAGGGAATACAAGCAGGGGCAGCGGGAGAGGGAGAAACACGCTCCCCACTGAGAAGCCCGACACAGGACTTAATCTCAGAACCCCCGGATCATGGCCTGAGCCGAAGGCAGTGCTTCACTGAGCCACCCAGGTGGCCCTACTTCTCTTTCTTATAATGTTGCATTTTCCACATTCCTTTCTGATAATTCCTGCTTTGGTTCTTGTTCTCTCCTTTCTCTTCCCTCCAGGTCTTTCCATCTCCTCTCGAACATCTCCTCCTCTCCAGCCTCACTCACCCTGCCTGCCTGGCACCGGGCCTTCCTGCTCCCCCCACCCTCCTAGCCCTCCTTTTCCTCTCCCACCTCGGCTCCTCTAGTGTCCTCTCTTCTTTCTCTCTCTGTGATCTGTCCTCTAACACACTTCCTCTCCCCGGTGTCCTTGTCTTCAGCCGCCTCTGGGTTCCAGGCCTCTTCTCAGTGCCCATGGCCGGGGGATGGGGTGGGGATGAGGAGGTAATGGGGGGGGGGGGTTGTCGCATATTCCTGGACCTTCAACACCTTCCCTCAGAGCTCCTGCAGAGGTAGTGACCTTACCCAGGCTGATCCTGGGGAAGTCCATAGGAACTCATCCCCTGGGCCCGATTTCACTGCTCCCAGGAAAGCCCTGGAATTCTGCCAGCCCTGCGCAGGGGCTGCCCAGCCTCTGACTTGTGTGAGCCTAGTACCTTCTCACCTGTAAGCTGGGGCTTTGGCTGGCTAAGGGCTGCCCGTGTTGGAAAGAGGTGGCTTGTCTACAGTGTTGGCTGGGAGCCAGGGACTCATGGTTGGAGGGGCTCCCCATGCACTGCTTGCTGAGTCCCCTGCGGGTGGGTGTGTGTTTCGGGGTGAAGTGTCTCATCAGTAGGGTATGTAATTGGAGTCCCCTTGGGGCCTCCGGGGATGGATGAAGAACTCTAATGGGGACATAAGCTCTCAGAGAATTTATTCAAGTTTTACTGGGCTCCTTTCAGCCTGGAGCTGGCCCTGGCAGGCTGCCTCGGCCTGGTGCCACCCTCCCCAGCTCTGTCCAGTTGCCCAAGGGCAGGGGAAGGAAAGGCAGGCAGAAGGAAGGGGCTGGAGATAGGTCATTAGCCCTTGCCCCCTGCTCTGAGGGAGGGCCGTCCCCGTCTCCAGAGCTGGCCCCAGGGCCAGGCCTCAGCTGGCTATGTGGCCGACGTGTGCCCGTTGGCCAGCCGCCCAGCCAGCCGGCTCCGAGGGCCGTCAGCGGGGGCCGCCCCGGGCCTGGGAACGGTGCCATTCCTCAGCGGCAGGTGCTCCTGGCCCGCCTCCCCGTCGCTCGAATCCGACTCCTCCACGTCGCTGCGGACATCCTTCTCCATCTGGGGAAGAGGGCGGGACATGAGGCTTGGGCCGGACGGGGCTGGGTTGCAGGGAGGCACCCACCAGCTCCCCCTCCCCGGCCCTACCCGGCCTTTCTTCACGAAGCTGTAGATCATGCGAAGGATGAGGCAGGACCAGAACACGTGCAGCAGCTGCAGCATCATCAGAAGGGCGTTGAAGAAGTAGTAGCCGAAGAAGGGGCTCCACATGGCAATGGACTCGTAGTAGGTGGTATAGAGGATCCTACAGCAGGGGAGCGGGAGGGAGACAGGGCTTCAGCCGCGGCCGCAGCCCCCAGTCCCTGGGACCTCTAACCTGTGTGACCCTCCTTGCTCCAGAACCTTCCATGGCTCCCTCTGACCCCCAGAGGGATAGCAGTGTTCTTTAGCTGGGTGTTCAAGCGCCTTTCTCGCCTGGTCATATTACATTGTCAGAACGCACACTTGCTGACCAGCCGTTTGTGACCAGGAACCCCAAGGGGATACTTCGTGGTCCAGCTGCTCTCCTGTGTGTTTTTTCACACCTTCTCTCCTCAGAGGCGCCCCTGACCCCGCAGTGAGCTTTCGCCCCACCTGCCCCCCACTTGGCTGCGGGGGGTCACCAGTGGCTAGCCCTGCTCAGGCAGCTGGCCGTCCCTTCCTGATGCTGTCCTTCTGGGGCTTCGGAGACCCGCACTCCTGTCTCCTGCACATGCCCCTTTGTCCTGCAAATACCAGGGGCTCCAGGTGACCCAGTGACCCCATCCAGTCTCATTGCTGCGAACTCTGAACATTTACATCTCTGTTCAGACCCCCGGGCTGGTGTGCCCATGCCGCCCCCTTGACATTTCTGGGGGCCCCCACAGACCCCTCAAACCAGCACAGCCAGAGCCGAGCACCTGTTCCTTAAACAGCAACTCTGAGCTCCTGTTTCATGACCCTCGAGTGACCCCGAGTGTGCCGACTTCTGTCACCTGCACTGGTCCATGGCTCACCTGGGCCAACACAGTCCCCTCAGCCAGAGGCCAGACCTCCCTAGGGCCCCCTGGTTCTTGCTCAGGCCTCTCACCAGCTGTTCCCCAGAAACCACTAGAGGGCGCTTATGAGCCCAAGTTAGGTTGGTCCCTCTTCTGCCCACAGCCCTCCAAGGCTCCCTCCTCACTGGTGTAAAAGCCTAAGTCTTCCCCAAAGCCCCAGATGACCCGCCTCGTCCCCTCTTCCCTCTCTCCCCCTCACTCACTCTGCTCCAGCCCCATGAGCCTCCTTGCTGTACCTCCACACCAGGCCCAATTCTGCCCCAGGGCCTTTGTACATGCTGTGCCTGCTGCTTGGACCACTCTTCCCCTATGAGCAGTGTAGGTTTTCTCCCTCCAGTCTCTCTGTGTGAATGCTATCAGTGACTTCTTCCTTGACCAGCCTAATTCCAACTACCTACACACTCCCTTTGCCTTCCCAACCTCGTTTTCTCTTTGGCACATCACTCATGCTTTAGATTTCACTTGTTTGCCTTATTTATTATAGTCCCCCTCCACACGCCACATCAGCCCCACCTGAGCAGGTATCTTCACGTTGCTCCCTCATCTGCAAACAGACTGGGCAAAGACTTCAGTGGGTGGATGCCCAACCCTGCCTCCTACTCCATGTTCCGGGCGCAAGGCAGAATGACTGAGCCCAAATTTCTGTCTCTCCTACCACTGGGCCTTTGCATATGCTGTGCCCAGTGCAGGAACACCTTTCCTTGCCTTCTGGAAGCCTCCGGGCCAACACCCCCAAGTCCATGAGTCAGGAAACCCTGGGGGAGGCAGGCCTGGATCTCAGACATGCCCTCCCTCCCTGCTCCACCAACCAGCAGGAGGGCAGACTCACTGCGTAGGGAAGAGCACGAGGCGAGTATAGAGGAAGACCAAGGAGAAGATGATGAAGAGGGTGTCGCACACTTTCCGCCAGCGCGTGTAATTGAACATCTTACCGGCCTGGGGAGGGCAGCAGAGACAACAGGCCTCAGGCCAACGGTGGGGATGGGGGAGTGGGTGGGGGGCAGGGCAGGGCCTCCTTTCCAGGAACTGTCTAGAAAGGTGAAGTGTGTGTCTCTCCAGAGTGTGAGAAGCTTCATTACCAGCCCCAAGCCACAAAGGGCGTGGCCTCATGGCTGGGGGCGTGGCCTTACAGCCGGGGAAGCGGGCTGGGGCGGGGTCTCACCTCCCCTGAAGGCTGGGAGGTTGGGGGAAGGCGGCGGGGCGGGTGGGGGAAGGATCAGGTCGGGCCAGGCCCACCTCCAGGAGGTAGTCGGAGGCGTCGTGCAGCAGCAGCACCAGAGAGCCGATGCGCAGCAGGTTTGAGCTGTAGGAGAAGACCATCAGGATGATGGTCACGAAGTGGTGTGCCACCTGCTCCTTGAAATCCTGCGGGAGACGGTGAGTCACAGCGGGGATGAGTCTGGGGGGCACCCCACAAGGCTGCATGCCGGCCCTTGCCGGGGGTGGTTGGCTACCGTCTGTACCTTGTGGACTCTGGGTCTCCCGCCTGATGCACCAGGGCGTCTCAGGGGAGGGGGTGAGGCCATCCCTCCCTATGCGGGACTGGGTCTCAATCCGCCCCCCCCCTCGGTACCCCCTATCCGGCATCACTTCCCAGCAAAATTCTCGGCCTGGCCTCACCTTGCGTTTGACATCAAAGGGCAGCGTGATCAGCAGCGATATGTAGAAACTCAGCTCCAGGAGGTACCAATAGTACAGGCCGGGCTGCAGGGGCTGCAGGGGCGTCGGCCAAGGTTAGCTGTCGGGGGAGTGAGGCTCCCCGGCAGGGGCATTGCTCAGGGCCCTCCTCCTTTGCTCAGAACTAGGACCCTTGAACCCCAATGGGTGAAGAAGGTGTAAGCTGAGGTAGGCAAGCACAGTGGCTTTGGGGTAGCTCCTGCTCTGAGTTTCCGGGTGTCTGGCCCCTACCCATTCCACAGGGGAGGCAAAAATACAGAGCGGAACTGACAGGGGAAGAATGTGATGTCTGAGTCTCGGTTTCCCACCTGTGGCTGAAGGAACTCTGGCCACCCCACCCCCCCACCAGCCTCCGAGTTGCACCCGCCACTCACCTGATTGGGGTAATTGTCCCAACACATGGCGGGTGTCCACAGCCAGGACTCCTGCAGGGACACAGGAGTCTGAGGCTGCCCGGGGGGCAGAGCCCAGCCCTCTACCCCCAGGCGGGGGGGCGGTCTCCCCAGGGCTGCAATCATTCCGGACCCAGAGCTGCCCCAGCTCCCGGGCGCCGCGTGTCCTCAAGAGGCACCTGCTTGGCCGCTCCCAGTGTTCCCCCTCCTCTCTGATCCCCTCCCAGTCCGGGCCCAGTGCACCTCAAGGACTCACGGGATGGGTGCGGGGCAGGCCCGCCGCAGGGTGCACTCACGTGGTAGAGGAACGACAAGCCGCCGACGAAGGAGCACAGGTAGAAGCCAAACCTCCAGCTGCAGATGGGAGGGAGCCCGTGAGGCAGCCATGGGAGGCACCCACTTCGCCCTGTGCCCCCACAGCCCCCACCTCACCCCACCTGGCCTCGCAGAACTTCTTGGTGAGGCAGGGCCGGTCCTGGTTTCGACGCCTCCGGAACCAGCGCTGGGTCTGCTGCAGCGTGAGGCCACACTGGACCGCGAGGACGGCCATCTGGGGCTGGGGAGGGGTGACGGGGGGAGGTCACAGAGGTGGCTTCCTGTCCCTGTCGAGGGACACTTGAGATCCAGCTGTGTTCCCCCCTCCCCTGCTACCCCAGATTGCGCCTGTGGGACTGTCTGCCTGTAGACATGGAGGGGATTCCCCAAAACAGGCCCTATGAAAGCCAGCCCTGCTCATGGGAGAAGCCAGTGGCTGATGGGGACCGGAACAAAGAAAGCAGATGGGGGTAGTGCAGCCCACCCAGAGGTTTTCCTGTACCCCTCAAGAAAGTCCTACCCTCGCCCCAGACAGGCAATGGAGACCTTGCATCCCACCCCTACCTGCAGAGGGAGGATGACCAGGGAGGGGGAAGGTCCTGCCTACCGACAGGCACAGTAAGGTACAGATGGGAATGGGGGAGGTCTCAGGCCTGCTGTGGTCTCCCCTACCCCATCAGGCAGGCCTTCCTTTCCTCACCAACTCAGGAGAGACCTGCTCCTCCCCTGCCCCCCCCCCCCCATCGCAGGATCTGCCCACTGGAGCAGCTGGGCTGGTGGTAGCACGGCGGGGGTGCAGAACCTGCCCTGGGCTTTCCCTATTCCTGACAACAGCGCCAAGCTCAGCCCCAGGCCCCAGCCACAAGGGGATGGAAAGGGGCGACGGGGGGGCTCACCTCCTTGGGTTTCCACCCTTCTGTGAGGAAGTATTTCTCCAGGGTAGCGTTCGGCTTCACCGGCCTCCTGGCCTGATTGCGCACACCTAGCAGCCGGCTCAGGGGTAGGCCGACAAATCTGGGTGCAGGGGAGACAGAGCCTGTCAGTCCCAGTGGGGAAACTGAGGCTCAGAGGGGCCAGCTCACAGCTCCCACCCAGCTGGGAGCCTGGAGTGGTAGCCTGGCCACCACACTGGGACCAGACCTAAGAAAGGCAGCTGGGTGGCCAGTCTTCAGGGTGGGGATGTGACGGTTAACTTTTGGGGTCTCGGGCAGTGTCACGTCACTCAGTCCCAAACAGGAAGGAGTGTTCCCTCACTGCCTGTCTCACGGTGGTCTGGTGTAAGGACCTATTTAGAAATCCAAGCCACCTTGCTATTTACTCAGAAAAACAGCTCTAGGAAATATGGGGCAAACAGCCCCTGGAAAATGAGCCAGGTTGGGGGTGATGCCCAATCAGTTAACCCCTAACTCCAGACCCTGAGCAATGGAGATGCAAACTAAAAATGGGCAACCGGTACCAGTACTTGGGACCAGATGGGAACGGCCAGATGCCCTCAACTTCCTGGTTCCTGGAGCAATGATGCAGATTAACCCTGGTTAGCTTGTGATTTGGGGGGGTCACCCTATAAAAGCTAGCCTGAGAAATTAGGCATGTTTGCTCTCTCTCTCCTGAGAAGCAACCCTGGCTGGCCAGTATAATTCTCAATGCTTGGCGAGAAATAAAGCTTTGCTTAATCTTCGCTTTTGTATCAGCCTCCTTCCTTTAAACACAGACCCTATCATTGGGTCCCTGTCTGTTCCCCCGTCAGGCTGGGGCTTCCCTACCCGCAGAAGCAGTGTGGACAGATGGAGGGGCCTGGTCCCTGGCCAGTCACCACACTTCCTACTGGGTCCTCCCCCTCCCCCCGCCAGGAACTTCATACCCACCAACCATCACCCTGCATCTGGGGAAACTGAGGCTCAGAGCAGCTCAGCAAGGAACTCCTTCTAGGCTCGATCATGACAGGCAGTGGGGGAGAGTGGCTGTCATTCCTTGAGTCTGCCAAGCATGGACACATCCACATCAGTTGTCAGCTCATTAACGCTAGCGTCAGAGTCCCCATTATCCGGATGGGCAAAGCGAGGCTCAGACAGGTCAGAGAGACGCCCAAGGCTACACAGCAAGAGTGAGTAGCAGACTGGCCTAGGGTTTACTTTAGAAATAGCAAAAAATGGGGCACCTGGGTGGCTCAGTTGGTTGGGCGACTGCCTTCGGCTCAGGTCATGATCCCGGAGACCCGAGATCGAGCCCCACATCGGGCTCCTTGCTTAGTGGGGGGCCTGCTTCTCCCTTTCTTGCTCCCCCTGCTTGTGTTCCCTCTCTGGCTGTGTTTCTCTCTGTCAAATAAATAAAATCTTTGAAAAAAGAAAAAGAAATAGCAAAAAGTGGATGCCTGGGTGGCTCAGTGGGTTAAAGCCTCTGCCTTTGGCTCAGGTCATGATCTCAGGGTCCTGGGATCGAGGCCCGCATGGGGCTCTCTGCTCAGCGGGGAGCCTGCTTCCTCCTCTCTGCCTACTTGTGATATCTCTCTGTGTCAAATAAATAAATAAAAATCTTTTTTAAAAATAGAAAAAACGTGTGACATTCTTTCAGGAATCTCCCAACTATCTGAATGTTAATACCTTGCTGGGGGGGCGGGGGGGGGGGGAACAACCATAACCTGACAATGGCAAGGCCTCTCTATCTTTAGGTCCTTTTTAGCAAATGAAAGTTCTTCTGAAAGAAGCTCAGGTCATGATCTCAGGGTCCTGGGATCAAGGCCCACATCAGGCTCTCTGCTCAGCAGGGAGCCTGCTTCCTCCTCTCTCTCTGCCTGCCTCTCTGCCTACTTGTGATCACTCTCTCTGTCAAATAAATAAATAAAATCTTAAAAAAAAGATTTCATTAAAAAAAAAAAAGAATTCTTTCTTGGTCATCGGCTTCTGACTCTACCCCACTGAACCTCACTTACATTCTAAAACTTCATCAAAGCTATCCCATCCCCATGGCTCTTTGAGAGGACACTTCTGGGATGTGAACACACCCCACTGCGTCTGATGAGGCCATCAGTTAAATACACGACCCCTCACTCGGTAACTGGGCTTGGTTTCCCGTCCTTCTCACCCTGTTGGAAAGGTGGGGACTCGGCCTTCAAAGCCACCCCCTGTGCCTCCATTTCCTATTCCATAAAATGGGGAGAGTAACAGTACCACCTCACGGGGTCCTACTGAGGACTGGGTTAAGAGGCAGAAGCTGCTCAAAGCAATGGTGGACACAGAGTAGATCGTCAGGAGGTATCTGTTAAATAAAGGCAACCCCAGTGGGTATTCTCTGGGGTCCCCCCTGCCCCCAGGGTCCAGCCCATATCCTGGGAGCCAAGACCAGAGAGACAAAGCAAGGTGCAGAATGCTCTGGCCCAGTAGGCGTTCCTGTAATCCAGCCTTGAGGGCTGCAGAGGACTAAATACAAAGGCCCGGTGGCCAGCCGCCAGCCGCACAGGGCGTGGGGAGGGAAGGAGGTGAGAGGGAGAAGCTTGGGGAGGCGGTGGATCACGAGGGTCGGCAGCAAAGGGGCCTGGCAGGGCAGGTCTGAAAGCTGTGACTACAGAGTTGGTCATTGTGGGAAGGGTGGGGCTACCTGGGACCAAGGGAAGGGACCCCAGGAGAGATGCGTACACCCTGGAGACAGGGAAACAGGAAGAGCCCCTGTTTGAAGCAGT
>PITA01016540.1:0-46241 GCA_004023965.1 Spilogale gracilis
CCTCCAAAAAGTTCACTTCTGTTTTCTTCCGCTTTAGAGAATACACACAACTGCTTGCAATTTCAGGTACACTGAGAGGCCCGTGCACCCTCTCCTTGTCCCAGCACGTGCATAACTATTTCAAAAAGGTGAATACACACAGAATTTTCTTCCCACTGAAGCCTCAGACTAGGGAGACAGAGTTTCCCCAGCGAGTCTCAGAAACACAGAACAGGACATTTAATTTGTTTAAGTTTCCAGAGCAATTTACCAGAGACAAAAATAAAATACCATGGCATTTTGCTGGCATCTTAAAAAAAAAGAAACCCTCTCTGAGAAGTACAGTGAACCTCCTGAGAGTTTCAGCCCAAGTGTCCTATTTGTATGCACACATATTTTTATGATTTTGTTCACTGAAGAACAGGTCACCATATTCCAACCCATGCATGCAGTGAAGAGGAGCTTCCAACCAAACTGTCTTGTATGGAGTAGCCCTCAAGGTTACCAACAACTAAATAGGCTCAGGCAGCCACCCAAACTCACCTCTCTTAGCCTTGGTAATCTGTTCCCCAGATCACCTTCTTTGAAAGAAGGTTTTCCTATTTAATAGAGTACAGCACCGCCCTAGGGTCAGCCCTGAGTTTTAAAAATCTTTAAAGAAAACTTAATATGCCTGTGGGTAAGGTATGGCCATCTATGCTTACATTATTTTATAATGAAGCTTAAAATGAGAATGATGTTTTTTAAAAAGGGAGGATTCATCTGCAGCTTATGGCTTCAACATGGTACACAGTACCCAAGGAGGTCAAAGGCAGGCATAGTTTGAAAAATAGTAGGTCTCTGGGGCGCCTGGGTGGCTCAGTTGGTTGAATGACTGGCTTTGGCTCAGGTCATGATCCCGGAGACCCAGGATCAAGCCCCACATCGGGCTCCCTGCTCGGCGGGAAGCCTGCTTCTCCCTCTCTTACTCCCCCTGCTTGTGTACCCTCTCTTGCTGTGTTTCTCTCTGTCAAATAAATAAAATCTTTAAAAAAAAAAAAAGAAAGAAAAATAGTAGGTCTCTACTCTTTGACGTTTGCCCTTGATCTGTCACCGCTGGTGCCCTAATGTCCTGGAAAACTTCATCTCCCTGCTTGGGAGTCAGTTGTCAAGCTATCTGTTGGTCTGCTCATTCTCTTTTACCATTGCAATGATCGCTCAGCACAAAAACCTTCCGGTGGATGGGCTCTCGGCTCCGCTGTTTCTGCTCGCTCTAACTTGACTCTCAACTAATACATAGCTGCATAAGAACCACAGAAGGGATTTTTAGGGCACCATCTATTTATGAGGTATCACTGGACAGCACATATATCTAACAGATTTTCAGCTCTTCCCCATCAGTTTAGAGTTCTTTAATTACAAATAATAGAAAATCACTCTGGCTAATTCAAGCAGAAAAAGACTATATCAAGAGTAGAGCGAAGCTCTCAGAATAGATAAAAAGACTGGAGATCTGGCATGGAAAAAAAGGTGGAAGCCTAGAAAGGTTTGAAGTCTAGCTAACAAGAACAACTTGACAGTCTTAACTAGGAGTTGCTACTGCAGTGAATGAGTCCCCATCATTTGGGGAAAAGGGGTGTTGTTTATAGCACATCACTGATTTTCCACAGTCCCAGAAAGTAAACCCCAGTTGACTTAAATCAGGGCTTCTCAACCTCTGCATTACTGACATTTTGGATCAGATAATTCTTTGTTGTACAGGGGATGGGGGTTGTCCTTGTGTAGCACCTCTGGCCTCTACACACTAAATGTCAGTAGCATTCTCCCTAGTTGTGACAACCAAAAAAATGTGTCAACATTGCCCAATGTCCCCCAGGAGGCAAAATCACCCCAGCTGAGAACTAGCTTAGACTGACTCACAAAACTGCCCATCTGATGACTTAGGAAAGGTCAGGTCCCTCGATGTCTGATCCCATAAGGCAAAGGGATGGGAGGTAAGTCTCCCAAAAGGAAGTTGGGATATTAATCCCAAAAGATAAGAGAATTAATGCTTACAGTCCATTTCCCAACACTACTAAGCCAGAAAGTTGGACAAGATTATGTCTTTTAGCCCGTGTATTCAGAGAACAAGGAAAAAACAGTAGAATTTCATAAATTTCTGAAAACAGACTGTAGAAAAAGTAGTCCATCAGAATGTCGTACTAGTCCCCCACAATACTGTGCCAGTTAGCATTCATGTCCCGGAAAAGCACAATCCCAGTAAAGTGGGCATTCTTTTCCATTTTTATTGAAATTCTCCATTTCTCTATCTGTTTTTGAAACCTGTCAGATCTTTTTACAACTCCTGGTATCTATGGATTCATGGTAATTGACATGGCTCACTTAAGGGAAACTGATTCCAAATCCCAGAAAACACCCACCGCATCTCTGTATTAATTAGTCAGCTAACTCTGGTGGTTCCAACATGGTGCTAATGAGACCAAAGACATGAATCCAATCCTCATGCCATATGGGCTTGTTCAAAAGCCAGCCCGGAGCCCCACTCCAACCAGCCGACTGATACATAGATGTACATGGCTGCTGGTGGGGAGAGGGGAAGGAGAAGGGATGGATGTGTCCAGACAAATCCAACTTCTCCGCGAGCACGGCCTGTGGAGCATATTCTCCCAGGAAAGGGGAGCAAACCTTCACAGAATCTGAGTGCAGCACACCCCTCACTATGCCTCTTCCCTAACACTCTCCATGCCATGCCACATCTTTACCTCTCCCCTTTGCAGCTCATACCTACTCACACCATCTTCCTCAGCTGCTCCCTTTCCCTTCTGTTCATTACCATTTCTTAAAAATTGGAGGGCATAACTTCATCTCCAATCCTCACTGACTCTAAATTCCCTGATCCTACCATCAGCAGCAAGTCTAGGCTTGTCTCCTCTTCCATTATTATTTCTGACAGCCCCAAAGAAATCACTTAATATTCATTTCAGTCTCCTTTTTCAGACAGTTTTAAAAATCAATTTCAAAATTTTTCTCTTGATCCTGTCATTTAGCACTGAAATGGCCCAAACTGATTACCTGGGAGCATTAGCATTTCTCCCGTCCCCTCCAGGGATGTCAGACTCTGGGAGACTCTTCTGGTATGATTCCGGTTGGCTTTCATTTCAGGGAGGTTGTTTTTCACTAAGAAATACATATACATATATATTTAGCTGTATTTGTAGAACAATTATCCTCACTGGGGGGAAAAAAAAACCCAGCATTAAAGAATAAGCCAAACGCTTGACTATAAGAAAAATCAGATTCAATGGGTGAAAAAAGAAAAAGTCTTGAAATTCAGTTACTCTAAAACCTCCAAGAGTGCCGTGTGAAAGCCCCTACTTTCCAAACAGTAAATTAGCAACAGTAACATCATCTTATTTATTAATAAAAAGGAGAAGTTAAAATAGCCATTCACGATAAGACGCTGAACACTGCAAGGAAGCCAAGAACGAACGGGAAGAAAAAGTCTGAAAGGGAAAAAAAAGGAAAGGGCAGCTTTTATAAAGAAGAAAAAAGTTCTTTGTCTTTGCTGCCATTCTGTGAACAGTCTAGAGAATTCGGTTCATTGTTATTGTTGCTACCCTTCTTCCTTGCCATTGTTTTGCTTTTGCAGGTTGTCTTTAATTCTCCAAGTAACATTATTAGAGAGCTGCAAAGGTCGAAAAGGACCAGGAGGACTGGAGTGCCAGGGTGAGGGGGATGGAACTCAATGAAACATGTCCAGACCATTTTATTCCTTAGCCTGTGTTTTCTCTCCTCAGTGAGCAGAGGATGATTTTCAAAGTAAGGAATGCTGCAGACATGACATTAAAAAAAGCTCTGGACCATGCAAAATAGTCCTCTAGCCTGATAACCGTAACCAGTTTTTGCTCTAACCTCTTAAGAATTGCTCTGCTATCTCTGTAATTCCACCAGCTTGTTACTTATATTATTACAATATCTTCACAGACATCCCCCTGCCATAATTCTGGCTTGAGAAAGAAAATATCAGCTAAAACGACCAGGGAACAAAAGCCAGCGGCAGGAACTGCAAGAGAGGGAACAATTGGATTTTTCTTAGAGGATCAAAGAGCCAAAAATCATTCCTTCTGGAATAGCGGGAACATCAAACACTGGGACTTAAAAAGTGTCACCTCGGGAATTAACCAATAACAGGGTGGGCAACCAGCCCCAAACCACTTTCTGAGACTGAAGATAAATGGCAAGAACCCATCCACATCACAGCAAATGGGATCCCACAGACTTGGAAAAGGTGCAGTGTGACTTGTGGTCAGAGTACCCTCTCTATCATTTCTGCCTGCCCAACATGTGACCCTTCTATGTAGAGCAAGTGTCCTTCGAGTGCCACCAGGAGGCCACTTACATTGTGTCATAGTACTGTCCTGGCTTTTAGGCTCAGACTGCAGGAAGTCAGCCCATGACGACAGTGGATGGAAAGTCACTGAACATAACCAAAGGACAGGGACAGGCCTCCTGCCTGGGCACATACTGAGCATCAGCAAGGTTGCTCATTCTACCTGCAATGCCACCTCTGACTATTCTCACCTCTATATAGATGTATAGTTAACCAGGGGATGCCCGGACGGGAAGGGGAAAATTGGGACTGTTTTGATCAATGACCTTCTGTTTCATTTTGTTTTTAATAAATGACTCATCTCTGAAGACTGTGGTGGTGGTAGCTAGGAGAAGCCAAATTTTAATACAGATTCCGAACTAAGTCATACAGTAAGAACAGAGGAGTTCTGCAACTGCACCCAGAATTCTCCTGAAAGTTCTGCCAGACTTCAAGCGAAGCCATCAGAAGAACACCCATACTTTCAAAATTAGGTTATGAGTCATTTTACCAAGGGTCCATTTATTTCACTAAGGGATTTACTTCTAAATTCTCACAAATAGCATTAGCCCTATGAATACATTTCTAACTGGATTAGAACTATAAATATTTCAAATGGGACTCAACTTTGTGAGGGACAGAAAATCTGAACTGCTCATGTAACACACACATCTCTAGGCTAATGGGACTAGAAATGGGTCCCTGAGTAAAGTCGTTTACCCTAACAGTGCTGCTGCTTCAGCCTGTTGGGCTTCCCTCTCATTTCCTTATGACGCTTCAGCACTTACAAAACTGTCTTTAACTCTAACAGAATGAATGTAGTATAAGCCCAATGCAGAATCCCATAGCGTTATCATTGGCAGATGACCATGGACGGTCACCAATCAAAGCATTCATCTGAGGTTCAGGGCCCACAAGCACATGCCTGACAGCCTCACTTAAGCACATCTGCTCACAGGAGACGACTACTTTTCAAGGCTCAACTTCACTAGTAGAGAATCTCACAAAGGACAGTTAACATTTAGAGATGCATATGTGATACTCTAGAATATACAAATGAGGCAAACCGTTAAGAGGAAAGCATATTCTTATTGTAGTCATCTCTGTTCTGCTGAGATAGTTTTCTGATTCTTCCATTTCAAGTGTACTACATAACTTCGTCTTTCTTTGAATCCTTTCCGCCATGCTAGCCTCAGATTTATTATCTAATTCATAAGAATGGCAGCACCAAAAATCCCAAATGTGTATGATAAATTTCTTGCAAATCACCTATGAGATGAGAGGAGCGCACCCGTGCACCTAAGGAAATACCGAAGAGTGCCATGAGCTTTGTGGAGACCAAAGGAGAAAGAGCACTTTGGATTTCAGGAATGCTCTACACTTTCAAGTCTGGCATTCCCTAACCTGAGAGTGGATCCCGGTGCACAGTACTGTGGGCCAACAATTAACTGACAACTATCTGTGGAAGGCCTTTGTGGTCTAGTTGCCATGATGGAATAGAAAAAAACAAAAAACTATCAGATGTGGTTCTTGCCCATCATCCATCTTCCATCGTCTCACTGGAGAAACAAAACTAATACATAAGGCCGAGGAATAAATCCTTAAACTAACCTTAAGTTGTTTTAATTGAAACAGAAGAGGGATAATTCATGGATTTGCTGATTATACTTCTGTGCTGTACACATTAGTCTTGAATGGCTCATCCATGGCTTAACCTGACTTCAGGGACATTTCGTCGAGGCCTCTCTTGACTCCTCCACATGTCCAGCTGATATCAATCCAAAGCACGCTTTCTTACAGAACACACTCCATTTTGGTGGCTGCTCTAGCTCTTTCCCACTTTATACTAAAGCAAACATGAAAGTTAAACACTTTCAACACCTATCCTGTATTAGTTTCCAAAATGTTCCATGCCAACATGGAAATAAGCTTCCAAAAACCTAAAAAGCATGTTCATATAAATAGATGTCAAGCAGTTTTAAATACTTACAAACAGTCCCTTTCACACCCTGTTGCCAGTTTATTTCTGTGTAATGTTAACAAGGAAAAAAATAAACAGGAAAAAAAAATAGCCCAAAGTGAGCAGCAAGTGAAAGCTTGAAAGAAAACACAGCAAAAGAAATAAACAACAGTCCCCCCTTATCTGTGGGGCAAACATTCCAGACCCCCCAGGGGATGCCTGAAAGTGCGGGTGGTACCAACCCCCATACAGATCATGTTTTCTCCTACCCATACTTACATAATAAAGTTTAATTTATAAATCAGGCACAGTAAGAAATTAACAATAACAATCAAATAAAACAATGCCGCAATATACCATAACACAAGTTATGTGGATGTGGTTCCTCTCTCACATGAACAAAATACTTTATTGTCCTGTACTCACCCTTCTTCTTGTGGTGATGCGAGACAATAAAATGCCTACGTGATGAGATGAAGGGAGGGGAATGACGTAGGCACTGTGACGTGTACGTGAGGCTATTGTTGACATTCTGACAGTTGATCAGAGGAGGATCATCTGCTTTCAAACACAGTTGACCTGGGAGCTGAAACTGCAGAAAGCAAAACCGCAAATAAGTCGGGGATTACTGTGTGGCAATCATTTGTGCGAACCCTCAGTTCTCCCTCTTAGATTTTAGCTTTACAGGATTCAGTTTCATAATACACACCGCAGAGATGGCTGAGACAAAGGAGAGAGTAAATCACTTAATGTACATCCTAGAAGAATATAATCCTATTCTTTTCTGAGAAAATTCATGTCAACTTCCCTTCCTTGGCAAATGAATAAAAGCATTTTTTAAATAAAAAGTCACCATAAATTTTGATGCTACAAATAAATCCCCAGATGTTTTGTGTAGCTTCAGAAGTAAAAAGCTTCCAAAGCATTTACTCTGAACATAATAGCAGACTCTCCAAGAATACATTGGGCACTAAATCCAAAGTGATATTAAATGAAAGGTACAGCACATTTCACACTTTTTTTAGGAGATTTGGAACACCGAGTGCAATCTCTTGGGAATACAAAGCTAGACTGTGACAAACTTTTAAATGCATTTTTAAAAATGAAATGTGTACATGTCCAAATCGTCTGGAGTTATTACTTTAAACGGGAAAGAATTAAGACAGACTTTTTAAGTCGGGGGGGGGCAAATTAACTTTGGTTTTAATTCTTTGCTTTATAAACATCTATTTTATAAATGTTAAATAATTGCTGAAAATAAAAGAATACTATAACATCTAAATGAACATTAAAATGTATTAGGAAAAATATTTCCCATTTGAGTTCCAGGAATCACAATTACAGACTAAAGACTCACTTACTTGGCATTAGAGAAGGAACTTTAAAAAAATAAAGAAAAAAAATTTTTTGAGACAGCTGTGCCCTCTGGAGGTAGCACTGGGGAACTGAATAAATCTTCCCTAAACCAGTAACAATGACATTCCTAAGGAATTGAACATGCACTTGGAAATGCAAAGGCTTAGGAGGTTCATCCGTGTTCCTTTCTTTGTGTAAAACCAGTTTTCAATGAATAATAATTCAGAATGGCAATTTAGAAATGTTCAAATGGACACAAAACATTTTGGCAGGAGGGATTAAAAGTTTGCATTCAATATATAGAATACAATGATCAGGAACATGCTCAATATTATAAAAAGAAAGAGCAGTTCCAAATCCAATATCCTCAAGCCTCTTTTGGTGAACTGGCTAAGAGTGGATGGCCTATGCCCCTCAAATCATATTTTCAAACACTCTAGGAGAGAACCAAATCATCTAGACTAGCAAATGCATATCCTATCTTCTCAGAATAATTCGCCACCTCTCCTTTACTTTTCTTTTGACCTTTTTATAGCTCATTCTTAAAAAAATGGAGCTATATTTCCCCTTCTAGGGAATACATTGTCCCAGGGGGAGAAGAAATAAGTATTTCCTGCAGGAGTTTTAGAAATAGAAATTAATAAATTTGGCTTTGTGTGTTTGGAATTCCAACAGGCAATAAATAAATAAAGTAATAAAGTAATGGGGGGGGCAAAACAAAGCTAACACTTTTAAGAGAAAATGAAGACATCATCTTCATTGTAAAATTTGCCTTGGATGTGGGTGAATGTTGTGTCTCTTTGAAAAGTGGTGGGGGAGAAACTGAGAGCAACTGAGTAAGCCTGGCGCACGGGAAGAGAGTTTAATTACTATCTGTAGGAGTGTAGGAGAATACACCCAAATATCAGTGGGATGTGATTCTCTTCTGCCAACAGGTTCCCTGTACACGCTGAGTGCGTGGCCTGTGGTGTCAGGCGGAAAGGGAACAGAAGGTTCAAGAAAAGGGAGCAGAGATGATCTTCTGGACTTCCATGCCTTTGGGCCACACCTGTGTCCCAGGTTCTGGACCTCTCTCCAAAGGCAGCTTCACACTCAAACCCCACTTCCTCCCTCCTCGCCAGAGAGAAGTCAGGACCCAGAGTTACTAGAACCTCTTCCCTGCCAGTGTCCCACTGCCTGTAGGGCCAACCTACTCTTCAAGTTCTCCTGCCCTTCCGCCAGCCCCAGTGCTGAGTCCTTAAAGGGGCCCAGGACGATGCCCCATTAACTCAGGGTGATATCCAGGTCCCACTGAGGGTGCGCTCTCGGCTACCACAAATGTGAAGGTAACATGTGAAGACCGCGGGGGGTCAGGGGTTGGCGCGCACACGTCGCACCTGGCTTCCTGCCTCCAGCCCTCCGAGCACCTGCGCGACTGCCCGTAGGCCGCAGCGCCACCAGAGCGCCAACAGAGGGCGACCGCGGCCAGTCTCGCCATCTGAGGCCAAGGCCAGGCTAGCCGCCTGCCTCCTCCAGGGCCAAGGTGCTTGATAGAGCCAGGGAGATGGAGGTGTGGGCTAATGAGTAAGGGACAGGTCGAGGGGACGAGTTCCTTACCTCTGACTCCTCACCTAAGAAAACGATGATAACACCAATAATCTAAGCCATGGTTCTCAGTTATGACCGTATATGCATCCATTTATTCATTCATTCATTCACAACAAATATGCCATGAGGTCCCTGCAATTTTCCAAGTGAGGTAGGCTCACTAGGGATACCTTGACAATCAAATTGGATCCAGGCTCCTGGAGTGAACATTCTAAAGGGATTAACCCCGGGGTAGCAGGAATGAGATTGTGCATGGGACCTTTCAGCACAGCTCCTAGCAGGTTCTCGCCCTTTCCAAAAGGCTGAGGTGCTTAATACTATTAGGTGCCTGTGTCTACATCAATTCCATCCTCCTCCTACAGAGAGAGTTGGTTCATATCTTGATGGCCCCAGGGCAGGGCACCAACCTCCTCACATTAATAGCTAGATGAGAAAAAAAAGCTCTGCACAGCTAAGAAAAATCAAAAAACTAAAAGACAACCCACAGAATAGGAAAGCTACTTGCAAGTAACATATTTGATAAAGGGTTAGAATCCAAAATATATAAAGGACTTGTATAATTTGATACAAAAAAACCCCCAAATAATCCAATTAAAACTGAGCAGAAGCTATGAACAGACATCTCTCCAAAGAAGACATGAAGATAGCCAACAGACACATGAAATGATGCATAATATCACTCCTCATGGAAATGCAAATCAAAACCACAATGAGATATCATCTCACACCTGCAGAATGCTTAAAATAAAAAACTCAAGAAACAACAGGTGTTTGCAAGGATGTGGAGAAAGGAGAACCCTGGTGCACTGCTGGTGGGAATGCAAAGTTGGCACAGCCACTCTGAAAAACAGTATGGAGTTTCCTTAAAATATTAAAAATAGAATGACTGTACAACCCAGTAATTCCATTCAGTAATTCCATTACTGGGTATTTACCCAAAGAAAATGAAATTACTAAATTCCAAAAGATAATATTTATTTACAATATTTATTACTATGTTCATTGCAACATTATTTATAGTAGTCAAATTATCGAGGCAGCCCAAAGTGTCTACTGATAGATGAATGGATACAGATGTGGTATATAAATACAATGGAATATTACTCAGTGAAAAAAAAGAAATGAAATCTTGCCATTTGCAACAACATGGATACCTAGAGAGTACAATGCTGAGTGAAATAAGTCAGAAAAAGACAAATACCATATGATTTCACTCATCTGTGGAATTTAAGAAATGAAACAAAAAGAAAAAAAAAGACCAGAAAAGACACTTAAATATAGAGAACAAACTGGTGGTTACCAGAGGGGAACAGGGTGGGATGGCTGAAATATGGTAAAGGGGATTAAGAGTACAGTTATCATGATGAGCCCTAAGTAATGTATAGAATTGCTGAATCACTATATTGGGGACCCACAAATAATGTGACACTGTATGTTAACTATAATGGAAATAAATTTTTAAAATTAAATTAAATTAATAAAATAAAATGTATTGGCCAGTTAAATCCTCTCCTGGAGACCCCACTAGGAAAATATCCAATCCTATGCTCCCTTGTGTTATTTTTTTTAAGATTTTATTTATTTATTTGACAGAGAGAGATGATAAATAGGCAGAGAGGAAGGCAGAGAAAGATGGGGGAAGCGGGCTCCCCGCCGAGCAGAGAGCCTGATGTGGGACTTGATCCTAGGACCCTGAGATCACAACCTGAGCCAAAGGCAGAGGCTTTAACCCACTGAGCCACCCAGGCGCCACACTCCCTTGTGTTATTGACAGAATTCTTTTCCTTGTGGTTGTATCACTGAGATCTACCCACTGTTCTTCTAGCTATTAGGCAAGGACCATTGTCATTCCTAGAGGCCACCCTGGTCATCACCAATGAGTCCTCCATAGACCCTCTCATATGACCATTCACTCTTCTAAAATTACCTGATTAGATCAGACACACTCTAATAATTTCTTTTGTGAGTAACTCAAACTCCAATGATTAAGAACCTAATACAGAAGTAATACCCTATCATATTCACAGGGAAGGAAATTATACAGGTGACTTCTTGTTGTATCCTCGCATGGCAGAGAGAGAGTGTCTCTCTCATGTCTCTTTCTATAAGGGCTCCAACCCCATCCTCATGATTCCACCTCCTAATATCATCACACTGAAGATTAAGGTTTCAACATGTGAATTTGGGGAGGATAGAAACACTTAGTCAATACCAACAGAACACGCATATCAGTGGGTAGAAATCTTGTGGGTCATCTTAGAATTCTGCCTACCACAGAAAAAAATAGAGGAAAATAAACCTAAGAAAACATAATGCTATAGAACTGTGCTAATTTATAGACATCAAATCCCTATATAACATCACTACAGACTAAAGGCTAGGGGTATCTCCAGGGCCCAAGGGACCCCTCCTTCTCTCCTGCCTCAAGCCCTCAGCCCTCTCCAACCTTTCCTTTCTGCTCTTTCACTCCTCTCCGTGAGGAGGATTAAGAGCCAACACTGGAGCTTAGAGGGTCAAGGGCATTTACTGAGGGCCATATGCAAGAAAGGCCACTGACATGCATTCCACGGTGCCTTGGACCTGGCAGCAAGACAGCAATTAGAAGTAGAAGGGTCAAGAAGGCATACCTGGGTTCTGAGCTCAGCTCTGCCACTTACTCCCTTTGTAACTTCCCAGTCCAGTTTATTGAATCTCTGTTTCTGTATCTGCATTAAAATGAAAGTCATGAGATTTCCTTCAGCATGGTGGTCAGCATTGGGTGAGATAATACACATCAAGTGCTTCACACAGCATCAGCCCAGGAAGAGAAAACAATGGGAAAAACATAAAAGCTACCTGAGAAGCAGGTCAGAGAAGGAGGTGTTGCTACTCCCCAAAGCATCTACTAGCTGCTTGGAGCCATGGGACTTGCAGGCATCCATAAATCATGATGTTTAACCTTGCGACATCTACAATCTAACTGAAGAACAAGGCGACTCACCCAGCAAACAGGTGCCCTGTCACAGAGAGATAGACTGTGAGAGCAAGAATTCTCTTTCTCAAGAATTTTCACCCAGAACCTGTGAGTACTTAGTCTCCCCAGGTATTCAGGCCAAGGCTTCACACCAGCAACTGGCCTTGCCCAGACTGGCATCTCCCCGGTGGCTGGAGATAAAGTCCCTGCAGCACCATGCAGAGAGAGACCGACCCATGGGGCCCTCACTTAGGTACACTCAGACGCTCAGCCAATGGTCATCGATGGCTCCTTCTCTGACTTGCTTCGATTTACTCCCGCCTCCCGCCACATAAAGGTAAACATCTAGAGGAATTGGTGGGACCTGAGACCGCCAATAGTGCTGTATTATTTTTCTGTGGGGGCTGTAACAAATTGCACAAACTTAGTGGCTTAAAACAATATACATATATTTTCTTATAGTCCCAGAGGTTGGAAGTCTGAAATCAGTTTCACTGGGCTAAAACCATGGTCTCAGCAGAACAGCATTTTTCCTGTGAGTTCTGGGGAAGAGTTCCTTCCTTCCTCTTTGCCGTTGCATTGTTTGGCTCCTGGGTCCTCATTGCTCTTACCTCTGCTTCCACCAATCACATCCTCTTCTCACACTTTGACATTCTGTCTCTCTCTTCTACTGACTCTCATGATTACACCGGTCCCACCTGGATAACCCCAGACACTCTTCCAGTCTTGTGATCCTTCATTTAATCATACTTGCAAAATCCCTTTTGCCGAGTAACTTAACATAGTCACAGATTTTGGGGGATTGAGATGTAGTGATTTTAAGGGGGCATTATTTTGCTCAACACAAGTACCTGTTTCACTGAGACAAATGCCTGCATACTTTCTACTTATACCCTCCCCCAAACGACTCAGGAAAAAATAAAAAGACTCATCTCTGGACATTTACCTGATCTAGCCTATTAACAACTTGGGGATGAAGCACATTTGCACAGAAGTAGGTTTGTTGAAGTTTGCTAAGAAAAAGATACTGTGCTCTCAACATCACAAGAGAATAATCTGTTACAATCTGCTTTTAAATGCAATGGATAGGGCATATTCAATAAGACATGAAAACAGAACCTATCTTTTAGCAGTGTTCAGCATTCTTCACTTCCATTCTGCAAACTGATGATCACTGACACCTATGCTCTCCTATCCTGTTTCTAACTACTCTTTAAATTGATGTGATACTGCATTTTTTTTGACACTTCAGTGACAGGCACAAATTACTTGACTGTTACTATGGAAAGGAAGGGACCTCCAAATAGAGAAAACATTCAGATTAAAATAAAAGGAGGGAAGGAACAGTCCAAATTGACATTAGTGAGTTGTTGTCCAAGTGTAACTGGGTGTTAACTGGTCAGGCTTTGGGAGTTTGCCAGCAAGACCCCAGAATCAGTCAACCAGCAGGGGAAGTCGTCTGCATGAACAAGAATGCTTGTCTCCTGCAAGAAGCAATGGCTCAAAGTTTATAGAACCTTCTACTCTCCCTTACTTATGCATCTCTTTTATTTGGATCATCTCCTTTGTTCTTCATCTCCTCCTGCTTTCCCCCTTCTGAACACATTAGTTACTATGGAAACATTGGTGTGAATGTCAGAAAGCTCGGCTCAGAAATGCTTCATAAAGTCAATTTATAGAATGGTCTGACATTTATCTCATGTTTGGGAAATTTAAAGAATTTGTGATATTCATAACTGGGGACAGGGGTAGGTGGTAAACACTGCTATGTATGGATTTTAAAATTTGTTATATATACACTGTGAAAACATCAGGTTTTGTCTTTTAGGGGAAGAATAGCGACAAAAACAGGAGACTGTTTTGGGATTTGAAATTGGATTCATTTTCCATCAGTTCAGGAAGGATTTCCACTTTCTAAGTTTGTAAGGCTGCCTGGAATCTCTAGTGTCAAAATAAAAGCTTTTTGAAAAAAAATTATGGTTGGCTTATTTTTAACTTTAACTTCACAATAAGACAAATGGTATTATCCATAATAATGTACACACGGCAACAGCAATATTAGTTAAAGGCACCAAAATGTTAAACCCATGCTGTAAAAATTCTTACTTCACTATGGGGAATTTCAGAGTTAGTGCAACCTTATGCAATAACAATAATAGTAGCTAACGTTCAAAGCACATTTATTATGAGTATCTGGACCCATTCTGAGTACTTTCTAAGTACTAATTCATGTGCTCCTCAATCATTATACTTTTTTACACACAAGGAAAATGAGGCACAAGGAATTTAAATAATTCATCCAAGCAAGTGGTAGAAACAGATTCAAACCAAGGCGCTTGGGCTTCAGAGTCTACATTCCTAGCCATCATGCAAAACTGCTTCTGTGTGGAAAAGTAAAATGATACTTAACACCATATACAGATAGCTTTGAGTTATCAGTTCTGGACTAAAAAAGATGATCTAGGCCTCCACCCGCAGTATCAGCTCTCTGATGTTACTGCCCAAAGCCTTCAGGTTCACCATGTTGTCACTGAAGGTGCAGTGAGTTCTTGATGGATAACACTTGGACAATGAATTCAATTTAAAGTTCAATTTGATCTCCAATTTTCAGGCTCTTAACAGATTTTGTTACATATAAAAGAGCAATTATGTTTCACTATGTGATTAGCAGCAAAGCTATAAACAGCTGACATTAATTCCACTGCATTCCATCAGAAGAATTTAATTACAAAAAAAATGTGGGGTGACATTTATTCTTCTCCACCTAACATTTCCCGTACCCTCTAGTAACAACTCCCAGAGTTTTTGTTTGGGAGAACTGTACCTGCTTAATTAACACCCTTGACCCTCCTAAAATGGGTCACGTAGCCCAGGCCTACACCAATCAGCACATCTCAGCTCCCAGACCTCAGTGATTGGTTCAAAGATCCATGTGTGACCAGATTAAGCCAAAGAAATGGGAGATTTTTGCTGGGAATGCTCAGACAGAAAGAAGACCTGTTTTTCTTCCCTGGAAAACTTGAATGTGGAATGAGCTGCTCTAACCATCTTTGTCACCACAAAAACTTTGGCCTAGAGCGTACAGAAACCTGTAGGGAGAGAGATTGAAACCTTTGGAACAAAAAGCATGTGGAAGATTAGGAAAAACCCAGCCAAATGGCATCATTTGATCTGTGAATACAGCACTGTCCAACTACGTTTGCCAGCTTTTCAAAGCACTCTTACCCCTCCACTCCCTTTTTAACAAATCTAAACACATTGGAACTGGCTTGCAACAGAAAAAGGCCTAATGGACAAAACATGAAGCATCAGTTTCCTTTGAGGGCAGACATTATACCTTGTTCACCTTATTTGTAAACAAGCAAACACAAAATCCACAAACCTCTGAAAGCCCAAAGTTCTTTTCTGCTTATTTGGTGACAAAAAAAGGATGACCTATATGGATATAAGGCTACTCATAGTCCTCACTTACCTGCTTAATGTGAATATTCCTATGTTTTGCCAAAATGAACCGCTAATACATGTGATTACAGGATTCTATCACAGACCCAACCAGAAGCATCAGATTGTATAAGGTACATAAACTCTTTCTTCATTAAAATATCAAAAATTATAAAATAAAATTATAAAATTTAAAAAATTATAAATTCTTGGAGAGATAAGAGCAAGATGGTGGAGGAGTAGGCGACCTAGATATCAGGTCCCAGGAGTTCAGCTAGATAGTTATCAAACCAGTCAGAACACTAACAAACTCAACAGGAGATTGAAGAGAAGAAGAGCAATTCTAGGAACAGAAAAGCGATCACTTCCTGGAAGGTAGGACATGCAGAGAAGTGAATCTGAGAGGATATTTGGGAAAACAGACTGTAGGGAGGAGGGGCAGGCTCCTGGCCAGGAGTAGGACAGCGGAGCACAAAATCAGAACCTTTAGAAGTCTGCTCCACTGAGGGATGTGGCCCCAGAGGCAAAGTGGGAGGGGGTTCAGAAGTGGGGGGTGGGTGGAACCCTTGCTGGGACAGTGTGGTCTCAGGACCTGTGGGGTCACAGAAGGACCCAGGCTGCATGAGTGCAGCAGAACTCCCAGGTATTGAAGCAGGGAAGTGAGTTGCAGAGGCAGAGCCAAGGAGGGGGCTCTCAGCTCAGGCTTACCCGAAACCGTGATCTGAGGGACAGGTGGGCCACTGCTCTTTGAGCAGGGACCCCACAAGTGGCAGATTAGGGAAAACCTCTTCCTTCCTCCACCAAGAGGAGCACCGTAGGAGCCTGCTGCAGGAACCTGCTGGGTTTGGAGGCTCCAAACGGGGCTGTGGGCCAGAGATAGAAACGCTCGGTCACAGAGCGGGTGAGCATGGAATGCGGCCGGAAGCAAGGGAGATAGGCATGATTGACTGCTTTTCTCTGGGGGTGCACTGAGGAGTGGGGCCCCGAGCTCTAGAGTCCTCTGTGCTGGCGACTGGGAGGCCACCATCTTCATTCCCATCCTCCAAAGTTGTACGGAAAGCATTCAGGGAACAAAAGATTGTAAGAGCGAACCTGAGCAGATTGCTTAGTCAGGCCCCTGGTAAGGGCGGGGCGCACTTCCACCTCAGGCAAACACTTTTGAGAATCAACACAACAGGTTCCTCCCCCAGAAGATCAGTGAGAACATCCAGCCAAGACTAAGTTCATTGATCAATGAGAAGTGCAGAACTCCAGGGGAATGCACCAAGCAGAATTCATGGCTTTTCCCCATGATCCTTTAGTCTTTCAAAGTTAAATTTTAATTATATTTTTTCTGATTCTATTTTTAACTTTTTTTCTCTCTATTTTAATGCTTTTTAACTATTTTATCTTATCAATACCTTTTTAAAAAATCTATTTTAATTTTCATTGTTTTAGTCATATTCTATCCCTTCATTGTATTTATAGGCTTATTTTTTATATACATATGTGGGAGGCTGCAGAAGGCCAATTGCTGAGAGAATAGGTGCCTTATCTAAAAATTTAGAGAGCTTGAGCAATGGCCAAGGAAGGAGGAAACCTTGAGGTTCCAGCAGGAAACAGGAAGGAAAGTAAATAAGGTCTTAAGGGAGTATGTGCAGAAACATACTGTATAGCACATGGCAAAATTGTATGATATGTAACCACTGACTCTACTTCGATCATCATGCTGTACTTTTTAAGCTGTCTCTTACTGATACACTGAGCTCTGCTACTGACTAATTCATGATAAGTTAATGATAGTGATTTGTACCCTACTGGAGTGTATAAACAAAAATTACATCAAACCTTATGCACTAATTCAGGGCTGCTTGCATTGATAAGAAATGATGTACTGTACCATGATTCATTCCCCTTGGGTACTGGTTTTCATCTTGAAAGGTCACTCTGATCTTTCCTCTTTGGATAGGGAATTTCATCATAGAGCCACTTTGATCTAACAATGACGTTTGTAAAGCAGTATAAATAAACCTCCCTGAGAACAGTGTTATCAGGAGAACCTCACACCACACTTCAAGTCTGGTCTCCTCATTCAGAATCGCCTATGCCGTCCCCACCGTCTGGACCCTGACTGTTGCTGGGGCCTGGCTCCCAGCATACATATAGGTTGTTCATTCTTCAAAATTTTGGGATACAGTTTCTTCTAATAGATCAAAATGTACCCTAAATCTAGCACATGGATTTGTCCTAGTCTCCAGCCTCATCACATTCTTTCCTCTTTTTTCTTTTATCTCTTTTTCTTTTCTCAACCAACCACTTATCAATTCCTTCTTTAGAATCTTCTTTAATTTTCATCTTTACAGTCATATTCCATCCCTTCATCATGTATACTCTTATTTTTCTACATATGTAAGTTTCACTTTCTTTAAAAATTTGGGAGGCAGTTTCTTCTAACAGACCAAAATACACCCAAAATCAAGTGTGTGACTCTGCTGTATTCACCAGTCAAATTATATACGGAAAGAGAGACAGATAGATATCAATAGATATAAATATAGATTTTTTTTTCCTTTCTTCTCCATCTGCCCCCCCCCCATTTTGGGTCTCTTCTGATTTAGTTAGTGTATATTTTTCTGGGGTTCTTGCTATTTATCAGGATAAAATGACAAGGCGAAGAAACTCACTTCAAAAAAAAAAAAAAGAAGAACAAGAACAAGAAGCGGTACCAATGGCTAGGGATCTAATCAAAGCAGATATTAGTAAAATGTCAGAAGCAGAGTTCAGAATGACAATTATCAAGGTGCTAGATGGGCTCAAAGATACTAGAGAATCCATTTATGGAGAAATAAAAGAACTAAAATCTAACTGAGTTGAAATCAAAAAAGCTATAATGAAGTGCAATCAAACCTGGAGGCTCTTAATTCTAGGATAAATGAGACAAAAGATAGAATTAGTGATATAGAAAACCAAATGATGGAAAATAAAGAAGCTGAGAAAAAGAGAGATAAACAACTACTGTACCATGAGGGTAGAATTCAAGAGATAAAACAATATTAGAATAATTGGGATCCCAGAAGAAGAAGAAAAAGAGAGAGGAGCAGAAGGTTTGGAGCAAATTATATCAGAGAAGTTCCCTAATTTAGCAACAGAAACAAGTTTCAAAATCTAGGAGGCACAGAGAAACCCCCTCAAAATCAATACAAATAGGTCCACACCCCATCATCTAATAGTAAGATTACAAGTCTCAGTGACAAAGAGAAAATCCTGAAAGCAGCTCAGGAGAAGAGGTCTGTAACATATCAACAGCAGGAATATTAGATCAGCAGCAGACTTATCTATAGAGACATGGCAGGCCAGAAAGGACTGGTATGATATATTCAGAACATGAAATGAGAAAAATATGCAGCCAAGAATCCTATATCTAGCTAGGGTGTCACTGAAAATAGAAGGAGATATAAAAATTTTCCAGAACAAACAAAAACTAAAGGAATTTGTAACCCCCAAACCAGCCCTACAGGAAATATTGAAAGGGGTCCTCTAAGCAAAGAGAGAGCCTAAAAGTAACAGACAGGAAAGGAACAGAGACAATATATAGTAACAGTTGTCACCTTACAGGCAATAAAATGGCACTAAAGTCATATCTTTCAATAGTTACCCTGGATGTAAATGGGCTAAATGTCCCAATCAAAAGACACAGGGTATCAGAATGCATAAGAAAAAAAGGACCCATCAGTATGCTGTCTGCAAGAAACTCATTTTAGACCCAAAGACACCTCTAGATTGAAAGTGAGGGCACAGAAAATAATTACCATGCCAATGGACATCAGAAGAAAGCTGGGGTGGAAATCCTTCTATTAGGAAGTTTAGATTTTGACCTAAAGACTATAATAAGAGATAAGGAAAGACACTATATCATACTTAAAGGGTCTATCCAACAAGAAGATCTAACAATTTTAAATATCTATGCCCCTAACATGGGAACAGCCAATTATATAAACCAGTTAATAACTAAATCAAAGAAACACATTGACAATAATACAATAATAGTAGGGGACTTTAACAACCCCCTCATTGAAATGGACAGATCCTCTAAGGAAAAGATCAACCAGGAAATAAAGGCTTTAAATGACACACTGTACCAGATGGACATCACAGACATATTCAGAACATTCTATCCCAAAGCAACAAAATACACATCCTTCTCTAGTGCACATGGAACATTCTCCAGAATAGATCATACCCTGGGTCACAAATCAGGTCTCAACCAGTACCAAGAGATTGGGATCATTCCCTGCATATTTTCAGACCCAGTGCTTTGAAACTAGAACTAAACCACAAGAGGAAAGTTGGAAAGAACTCAAATACATGAAGGCTAAAGAGTATCCTACTAAAGAATGAATGGGCCAAACAGGAAGTTAAAGAAGAATTTTAAAAATTCATGGAAACAAATGAAAATGAAAACACAACTGTTCAAAAACTTTAGGACAGAGCAAAGGCCATCCTGAGAGGAAAGTATATAGCCATATAAGCCTTCCTCAAGAAACAAGAAAGGTCTCAACTACACAACCTAAGCCTACACCTAAAAGAGCTGGAGAAAGAACAGCAAAGAAAGCCTAAACCCAGCAGGAGAAGAGAACTAATAAAGATCAGAGCAGAAATCAATGAAATAGAAACCAAAAGAACAGTAGAACAAATCAACAAAACTAGGAGCTGGTTCTTTGAAGGAATTAACAAGATTGATAACCCCCTGGCCAGCTTATCAAAAAGAAGAGAAATGACCCCAAAAAATAAAATCATGAATGAAAGAGGAGAGATTACAACCAACACCAAAGAAATACAAACAATTATAAGAACATATTATCATCACCAGCAAATTTGACGATCTGGAAGAAATGGATGCATTCCTAGAGACATATAAACTACCAAAACTGAACCAAGAAGAAATAAAGAATCTGAGCAGACCCACAATCACTAAGGAGATTAAAGCAGTCATCAAATATCTCCCAACAAACAAAAGCCCAGGGCCAAACGGCTTCCCAAAGGAATTCTACCAAACATTTAAAGAAAAATTAATACCTTTTCTCCTGAAACTATTCCAAAAAATTGAAATAGAAGGAAAATTTCAATCTCATTATATTAGGCCAACATTACCTTGATCCCCAAAATAGACAAAGACCCATCAAAAAGGAGAATTACAGACCAATATCCTTGATGAACACAGATGCAAAAATTCTCACCAAAACACCAGCCAGTAGGATCAAACAGTAAATTAAAAGCATTATTCACCACGATCAAGTGGGATTTATTTCTGGCCTGCAAGGTTGGTTCAACATCTGCAAATCAATCAATGTGGTATACTACATCAATAAATGAAAGAACAAGAACCATATGATCCTCGTAATGGATACTGAAAAAGCATTTGACAAACTACAGCATCCTTTCTTGATCAAAACCCTTCACAGAGTAAGGATAGAGGGTACATACCTCAATGTTGTAAAAACCATCTATGAAAAACGCACAGCAAATATCATTCTCAATGGGGGAAAACTGAGAGCTTCCTCTAAGGTCAGGAACACTAGAATCACTACTACTCAGCATAGTACTAGAAGTCCTAGCCTCAGCAATCAGACAACAAAAAGAAAGGGCATCTGAATCAGCAAAGAAGTCAAATTCTCAGTCTTTGCAGATGATATGATATTTTATGTGGAAAAATCAAAAAGACTCCACTCCAAAACTGTTAGAACTCATACAGGAATTCAGTAAAGTGTCAGGATATATAATCAATGCACAGAAATCAGTTGAATTTCTATACACCAACAGCAAGATAGAAGAAAGAGAAATTAAGGAGTTAATCCCATGTACAACTGCACCCAAAATAGTAAGATATCTAGGAATAAACCTAACCAGAGGCAAAGGATCTGTACTCAGAGAACTATAAAGCACTCATGAAAGAAACTGAGGAAGACACAAAGAAATGGAAAAACATTACATGCACATGGACTGGAAGAAAAAATATGGTGAAAATGTCTATGGTACCTAAAGCAATCTACATATTTAATGCAATGCTTATCAAAATACCATCAATTTTTTTCAAAGACATGGAGCAAATAACCCTACAATTTATATGGAACCAGAAAAGATCCCGAATAGCCAGAGGAGTGTAGAAAAAGAAAACCAAAATTGGCAGCATCACAATTCCAGACTTCAATCTCTATTACAAAGCTGTCATCATCAAGACAGTATAGTAATGGCACAAAAACAGATACATAGATCGATGGAACAAAATAGAGAGCCCAGAAATGGACCCTCAACTCTATGGTCAACTCATCTCTGACAAAGCAGGAAAGAATGTCCAGTGGAAAAAAGACAGTCTTTTCAATAAATGTTTTGGGAAAATTGGACAGCCACATGCAGAAAAATGAAACTGGACCATTTCCTTACACCCCACACAAAAATAGACTTAAAATGAATGAAAGACCTCAATGTGAGACAGGAATCCATCAAAATCCTTGAGGAGAACACAGGCAGCAACGTCTTTGACCTCAGCCGCAGCAACTTCTTCCTAGAAGCATCACCAAAGACAATGGAAGCAAGGGCAAAAATGAATTATTGGACTTCCTCAAGATCAAAACCTTTTGCACAGCAAAGGAAAGAGTCAAAAAAACTGAAAGACAACCAACAGAATGGAAAAAGATGTTGGCAAATGACATATCAGATAAAGGGCTAGTATCCAAAATCTATAAAGACCTCCTCAAACTCAACACCCAAAGAACAAATAATCCAATCAAGAAATGGGCAGAAGACATGAACAGACATTTCTCCAAAGAAGACATCCAAATGGCTGACAGACACATGAAAAAATGCTCAGCATCACTCAGGATCAGAGAAATACAAATCAAAACCACAGTGAAGGATGCCTGGTTGGCTCAGTCATTAACTGTCTGCCTTCAGCTCAGGTCATGATCCCAGAGTCCTGGGATCGAGCGCCATATATGGCTCCCTGTTCAGCAGGAAGCCTGCTTCTCCTTCTCTCACTGACCCTGCTTGTGTTCCCTCTATAGCTGTGTTTCTCTCTGTCAAATAAATAAATAAAGTCATTGAAAAAAAAAAGACTGAGACTGATGATTCACAGATCTGTACCCCTGAAGTAAATAACACGTTATATGTTAATAAAAAATTTTAAAAATATATATAAATTCTTAAACCCAAATGGTTTCATATGAAAGACGATGGACTTATAGTAAAAAGATAAATTGAATGAATAAATTCACTGAATAAGTAGGTGTTTAATCTCTGAATAGGGTGGGGTCTGTGTTAGCCAAAGATACTGTTAAGAACCATAAGTTGAAAGCATCCATCATTCCAAAGTTGTATTGAAGGTAAAAGTAAGTTTGTGTGGCATTCAACAGACAGATGTCAAGTCAAATATCAAATTGATAAACACCAGGACAAAGCGAAAATTCTTTAAGTCAGAACAAAAGCAAAAGGAGCTGTGTGTCTCAAGAAATAGTATCAATAGCTTTAAGAACAGAGTATTTGGAAGAACAGAATGCATTGCATGACTTCACACCAAGTTACACTACATTGTATGTACTATAAACAATAATTCCAAGATGTAAAAGGATTATGATGCTGAATACATGTGGTTATGACCTTGGATAAATATTGAAGTGCATATTCTATGTTCATGGAAACTTTATCCTAAACCCTTCTTACTGAGACACACACACACATCACTGTCCAAAATCTGTCTGCTAGACTTTTCAATTATTCAATCAATAATACCCTTCCATCCTGTTCCCACTTTTTAAAATCTAAACGCATTTGAGCTGGCTTATAACAAACAGAAAAGGGTCTAATGGACAAAATGAGAAGCATCTTTGTCCTTTGAGAGTAGACACTACATCTTGCTAATCTTGGTCATAAACAAGCAAACATTTCCTTACCTAAGAGTCCCAAATCCACAAACTATTGAGTTTTATGCTTTATATATACATATAAAATGTTATTTACTTTTTGTTTGACTGCAGCCAAGAAAACTATCATGCTATGTGATATCAAAAAGAGTATTAGAAACTATTAAACACATTCCTCAAAGCAGAAAATGTTGGGGTCATGATTCATCTTTTTTTTATATCCAGGACCTAAAATTATGACTAGCTCATGGAAGGTGCTTAAGATATACTTTATTAATAATAAATTAAATATGAACTACTTTTTGGCCCCTCTGCCATGTGACAACACTGACAAGTTGTCAGTGGGATGACTGACAGAGGGAAGAGAAACTAAAAGGAGAAAAGCTCCTGAGGATGGTGACACCTCTAATACAATGATAAATACTAATTACGGGTCTCACCTCCAGTTGTAGAAAAGCCAAATGGAGATCAATGATCTCTAAGGTGACTGCCAGCCCTATGATTACATGGTTTTGCTGCAGGAAAAGAAAATATAAAAGGGTACAGATAGGAGGCTATATACTTAAAATACTAACTAATAAAGCATGGAGCATGATCTCTAAATATGGAGGAGACTCTCTTAAAATTCGAAATTTCATATATATGAAAAAATTCTGCATCAAGCATTTTATCATGCCTCAAAAATGGCACAAGTCTAAAAATTGGTCCAGCTCAAAATGGCCCACACACTTATCTGAGAAATATTAGACCCTTACCTTCCTGTTAATAAAACATCTAATGTCCAAACCACCAACCTGTAAGAGCCCAGCCAAACCCAGCATGTTATCAGACTTTTTGACCTCTAGGACTTTGTGCAAACCCAACTCATCTTTCCCATGAGAATAATTAGCTGCCTTCCTTCATTCCAGGCTCTCCTTCAACTTTCCTGGCACACAACTGCTAGATGAATTTTCCTAATGAAAAACTTTGATCCCATCACTATTTTGAAGCCTTTAACAGCTCCCAGTTTCAGCAGCATTTCAGTACCTTTGTGATGGTACCATATTGTCCTATTTTCCCTCTCACCTCTAGCTCCTGCTTTTCAGTCTCCAGTACCAAAGCAGTCTCCTCCACCTGGCCTTCAATCTTGACCATAGCCCTTCCTCTCATTCTGTACCTTCTCCTTAGGTGACCCCAACATTATAAGGCCTTCATTAACATCTAGATGCAACAAGTATCACTATTTAATTGTGGAAAAATACACATGTATCACTTTCAGTACCTTAAAGTGTATAATTCAATGGCATGAATACATTCACAGTATTGCACAACCATCACCATAATCTAGTTCCAGAACATAATCATCATCTCAACTAGAAATCCCAGACCTGTTTTTCCCTACTCCCTGACCCCTGGAAACCATAATCTGCTTTCTGTCCCTATGGACTTGCCTATACTGGACATTTCATGTAAATGGAGTCTTATAACATGTGGTCCTTTGGATCCGGCTTCCTTCATTTAGCATCATGTTTTCAAAGTTCATCCATGTTGTAGTATATTTGAGTTCTTCATTCTTTTCTATGATTGTAAAATATTTCACTGTATGGATATACCACATTTATATACCCATTCATCTACTGATGGACATTTGGGTGGTGTGCACCTTTCAGATATTATGAATAATGTTATGAACAGTAGTGTACAAGTTATTTCTTGAATTTTTTTTCATTTCTTTTGGTACATACCTAGGAGTGGAATTGCTAGGTCATAGGGTATCACTATATGTCACTAACTGAGGAACAGCTAAAGTGCTCTCCATAATGGCTGCACCATTTTATATTTCCACAAGCAACGTACAAGGGTTCAATTTCTTTACATCCCTGTCAACACTTATTCCTGTTGTTGTTTTTTTTTTTTTTTTAAATAATTATGGCCATCTTACCTCTTTGTGGTTTCCATTTGTATTTGCCTAATGACTAATGATGTTGGGTACATTTTCATGTACTTTTTAACTGTTTATATATCTTCTTTGGAAAAAATGTCTACTCTAGTCTTTTGCCCATTTTTAAAATCAGGTTGTCTATTTTTGCTGTTAAGTTGTAGGAGTTCTTTGTATATTCTGAATACTAGACCCTTTAACAGATATACAATTTATTTTATTTTTTTTAAGATTTTATTTATTTATTTGAAAGAGAGAAACAGAGCTAGAGAGGGAACATAAGCAGGGGGAGTGAGAGAGGGAGAAGCAGGCTTCCGGCTGAGCAGAGAGCCCGATATGGGGCTTGATCCTGGGTCTCCAGGATCATGACCTGAGCTGAAGGCAGTCGCTTAACCAACTGAGCCACCCAGGCGCCCCATAGATATACAATTTAAAAATATTTTCTCCCTTTTTGTAGGTTGACTTTTTACTCTCTTGATAGTGTTCTTTGATATACAAAGATTTTTAACTTTGATGAAGTCCAGATTTTTTTGTTATTGTTTTTTCTCTAGTGTCATATTTAAGAGATCATTGTTTTATTTTGTTTTAAATTTTTTATTGTATTAGTCACCATACAGTACATTAGTTTTTGATATATTGTTCCATGATTCATTGTTTGTGTATAACACCCAGTGCTCCATGCAATACATACCCTCCTCAATATCCATCACCAGGTTCACCCAACCCCCCACCCCCCTCCCCTCTAAAACCCTGTTAGTTTCCTGGAGTCCATAGTCTCTCATGGTTTGTCCCCCCTCTGATTCCCTCCCTTCATTTTCCCCCTTCCTTCTCCTAATGTCCTCCATTCTATTCCTTATGTTCCATAAATAAGTGAACCCATATGACAATTGTCTTTCTCTGCTTGACTTATTTCACTTATCATAATCTTCTCCAGCTCCATTCATGTTGATGCTAATGGAAGACATAATTTTAAAAAGAAATTGCCAAATCTAAAGCTGTGAAAATTTGTCTCTGCATTTTAAGAGTTTTAGTTTTAGCTCTTAAATTTAGGTTGAGTTTCCATTTTTAGTTAATTTTGGTAAATGGTGTGAGATAATGGTTCAAATTCATTCCTTTGCATGTACATATCCAGTTGTCCAAGCACCATTTGTTGAAGAGCTTGTTCTTTCCCCCATTGAACGGTCTTGGCAACTTTATCAAAGATAAGTTGACCACAGACACATGGGAGCTCTTAATATCTTTACAGAAATTTCTCCTCTGAGCTCAAGATCCAAATGTATCCATCAGGCCATTGAACATATCTACCCTCACATACCCAAAGTAGACTCACGGTCTCCCACCTCTCCAAGTCTGGTCATGTTCCACTGTTCTTTCTGGGCACAACCATTCATCTAGGCATGGAAGCTAGAAGCATTTCCTTCTCCTTCAGTATCCATATTCAGTTCCTGTTAACTGAGTCTCCATAATAAATCTGGAATCTGTCCAGTTATTTCAAGCTCCTCTGCCATTCCCTAGATTAAGTTATTGTGGCTTAATCCCTATACCATTGAAAGTTCTCCTAACTAGACTCCAATCCCTCCATCCATTCTTGTACTCTTTTAGTCTAGTATTCAGAGATCTTTTTTAAAAAGACAAATCAAGTCATGTCTCTTTCTCACTCTCCTACTTCCACTCCAAGCCCACCTTGTTCAAACATTTTCAATTTCCTCCCATTATTCATAGGATAAAGACCAAAATGGTAATATGGCCTGCAAGGTTTTACAAGACCTGATGCTGAATTTCCTCTCCAGTCTGATTATATACCGCTCTTGAACCTTCAAATAAGTAACACCTCCTCAAACTTCAGGTTTCACCTCAAATGTTTCTTATATAAGTGACCTCTGCTAGATCAGGTCTCCTTACTAAATTGTTACTATAGCATACAATACATTTCCTTCATAGAGCCTGTCACAATTTGAAATTATGCATCTGTGAGATTATTTAAGTCTCTTCCCTGCTAGATTTAAAGCTTCATGAAGTCCACATTTTCTAGTCTGGAAATCTCAAGACCCTCCATCATCTGGCTCTAGTACATTTATTCACAACTGTTCTCCTTCACATTCCAAACCTCATAAAGTAATAAAGCTCTGTAAAAATTTTGCTACTGTATTCTGTTCACACAGAGTGTTTTTCCTATTTCTTCTTAATTTTTTCTATAATTATTTCATTATACTGTAGCCCATTTTCATTATTCACTCACTCTTTTAAGTTTAATTTATGAAGTACCTGTTATATATCAAGTCCTGCACAGGAAAAGGACTAAAGATACAAAACAGAGAAAGTCATGACTCCTGACTCAAAGAAAGCAAGGAGACAGTCCTATAAACAAATACTTACCACCCCAGATAAAAGTTTATATGAAAAGGATTTCTAAAAATTATCATAGGAACAGAGAAAGCTTCTCTTCCTGAGAAAATTATCTAAGCTCCACAACAGAATGTATAATTATAGCTAGGCCTTGAAAGATGAGTAAAAGTAGAAGAGAAAGATTTTTAGGGAGAAGCATATAGATAATGGCAAGTCATGATGAAAGATAGTGGCACATTTGCAAGTAGAAAGTGGCCCAAGTTGTCTGGACCACAGGGCTTACCAAAAGCTAAGGTACATAAACTAAAAGCCTATGGCTTTATATTTCAGATACAACTGACAAACACAGTCTTAAGCAACTGTCCTTTCCCCCAACTGTATTAGAAAGTGTAACATTATAATGAGAAAGATATTGTAAGATAAAACTTTTGGGTAGAAAAACTCTAAGGAGGCCCCAATGAATCCTGCTTTTCGGTGTGTAATCTTGAATAATCCCTTTCCTTTGACTGTGGGTGAAACTTGAGACTTACTTTGAGCTAAAACAATACAGTAAAGGTAAAGAAATGTTATCAAAGAAATTAAGGTCCTTAATCATTTATTTTGACTAATTAAAAGAAAGTTTATTCAGGTTGAGGGAGGAAAATATGGACTCCCTCAGGTGAAATACCACAAAAGAGAGACTGCATGCTTCCTGAAGCAAGAAATTCCACTTGTTAGAAGATGAAGTAACCTTCATGTTGGAGAAGCCAACAAGGAGCTTTGGACAGCTGGCAGCTGACAGCCAGCAAAAAGCTATTGCCTGTCAAGCAACCACAAAGAAATGGAATCTACTAACAACCTTAATGATTTCTGAAATGAGTTCTTCCCCCATTCAAGCCTTCAGATAAGAATGCAGCCCTAGGGGCACCTGGGTGGCTCAGTTGGTTAAGCGACTGCCTTCGGCTCAGGTCATGATCCCGGAGACCCAGGATCGAGCCCCACATCAGGCTCCCTGCTCAGCGGGAAGCCTGCTTCTCCCTCTCTCACTCCCCCTGCTTGTGTTCCCTCTCTTGCTGTATTTCTCTCTGTCAAATAAATAAATAAATAATCTTAAAAAAAAAAAAAAAAGAATGCAGCCCTAGCCAACACCTTGAGAGCAGCCCTATGGAACAGTAAGCAGAGGACCCAGGTGTGCCTTGCCAGACTCCAGACCTAGAGCAAGTGTGTGATAATAAATATGATTGTTTGAAGCTGCTATATTGTGGTAATCTGTTACACAGAAATAGAAAACTAATATAAACTTTAACTTAGTGAAGACTTTTTTTGTTATCATTGTCATGTTTTCACACTTTGCCAAAACCACCTAACTATCTAAAGGGACAAATAAAAAAGTATACTGGTTAAAACAAAATGGAATGTATTTCTAGCCAGCTCCCTAATAAAGGGAATGACTAGTGAAGCTTCATTCTGATTTGCTCTACTTTACAAGAGGATATGTAACTTGACTTCTCCAACTTTCATTCTTAGCAGTTTCTTCGGCTTCTAATGAATGAGATGCTCTCAGATGAAGGGGAAAACAAATGCAGACAGACAGCTTTGAGGATCAAAACACAACCGTAAAGAAACAAATGGAAAAGCACACTTATTATGCAATACACAGCAACACATAATTAGTCCACAGACTGTTTTGTCTCTGTGCCTTCCTTGCTTCTGCTGTTTGAGTCAGTATCTTCCCATAGGAATAACTGTATAATAGAGATTTGATGACCCAGCATCAGATGAGTCATTATTATGACTGATATGGTCAATTTTTATATAATAAAAGCAAAGAAGGCATCCAGAGGCTCTATAATAATTTAAAATAAAAATATTATGCTTCAAGTTATAGAAAAATGGCATAAGATGTTGTTCATCTTATAAAATAAATTCATAACTAGCATAATAAACATTGTGACATAAAATATAACTTTATAGCATCATTTAAAAATATAATACACTAGACCTGAAATAGTATTTCATTTTACATAATTTTGTTAAGAAAACCTAGCAAGGATAATTAGAAACCTATATCATTTATGAAAATAGGACTAAAACTCTAAAATAAAATACCAAGGAAAAAGATGCAACAGTAAGTATATAAAGAAAGTAACCTTCCATAACCAGGTAGAACCCACCCCCAATAAGAGATATATGTTAGTATTCAAAAATAAATCACAGCAACTCACATCTATAAGTTAACAAAGGGACGAAAACTCACTAGATATTGGAAACTATTAAATTTCCATTCATACCTTTCATGTTTAAAAGTCTTCAAAAACTAGGGCTAATGGGATAATTATTAAACATAAAAAGCCTTTTCAAACCATTAATGTTTAACAGATAACTTCTAGATGCATTCCAGTTTAAATCCACTATTTTTGATGGAGCTTTATTTCACCTTCTAAATAGTTCTCCAATCTTTTGATGGTTCAGGCCTTCAGGATTTCTCACCTGGATGACTTGGCAGTCCCTTAATGACATCTGCTATGGTCTGAAGGTTCGTGTCCTCCCAAAATTCATATGTTGAAATCCTAAACCCCAAAGTAATAGTATTAGAAAGTAGGACCTTTGGAGGGAATTAGGTCTTGAGGGCAGAGCCCTCATGAACAGGATTAGTATCCTTATTAAAAAAAAAAAAAAAAAAAAAAAAAGGTCCTAAAGAAATCCCTCACCCCTCTGGCCATGGCTATGCAAGGATATGTGAGGACACAAAGAGTCCTCATCGATGGCCATCTATGATAGACAGGTCTTCCCCAAGAGCTATCAAATCTGCCAGCAACTTGAGCTAAGACTTCTCAACCACCAGAGCTGTGAAAATACATTTCAGTTGTTTCTAAGTCACCCAGTCATGGCATTCTGTGATAGTGGCCAGAACTGAATAAGATACCTCACCGTCCTTGGCCTAAATCCTCTCAAAATATTCCCCTCACTGTGGTCAGAATCATCCTTCTAAATCTGATCATGTCCTATCCCTAATTAAAATCCATTATTGGTTTGTCTTCATCCTCAAAAGAAAATTCTAGTGTCTTGGCATGCACCCAAGGCAACCAAGACTCTTGGACTCTGCTGACGTCTGCATCCTACATCCTGCCTCCCTGTCTGGCCCTTGCAAATCTGGTGCACACTCTTTCCAGCCTCCTGCCCTAAGCACTTCCCCCTCCCTCTTCACTAGAGGTATTTCTACTCATTTTTAATCCCCAGTGCAGATCTTCTATCTCTCGATTTACCCCCTAAGACCTCTAGGAAGCCTTCTCAGATACCACACTACCTCTTAGGTTCCAGCTAGTGCCCCGTCTGCTGCCTCATGAATGCTCTATGTATATATCCCCACTCCTACCAGATGATTATGCAATTTAGATGTGTCTGTTCTACTTGATGACTGTGCTCCTCAACATGATGCTCATGATGCTTGGTGTTCAGCACAAAGAAGGTGACTACTGCTCCCTGAAAGAAAGAATGATGAAAAAACTGGGACAAAGGAGCAAAAATGAGCTATGTTGATAGGAAGACTTCTACTCAAACAGGCCAGAATGGAACCATCTGTAGGAGTTAGTTGCCCCGACAGTATGAAAATGACTAAAAGTATTATCTACCACCAATCCTGAGAGAAACCGCCACAACATCAACCGTCCAGATATGAGATAGCCTATAGTCCTACCTAATATCACCTTATATCCACACTTAGAGGATGTGCTATTTCCCTTTTAAATTAGGAAAAAACAAACAACACACCAAGCCTTATGTACAAAATGAAGTGCTAACAAAGCTAAAGATGGTGTCTACATTTAAGTGTCTGCACACAGTCTAACAAGAAGGGTATAGACAGAGACAAGTCAATCCTCTATAGTCTATAGGCAAGTGTCTCTCTGCTTCTTGGAGGAGTTCTAAATGCTTAGCCACAGTCTTACAAACCTTTCCTCATCTGCCCCCACCTATCTCTCTAATCTTTGCTTTGCACAATCTCCTTTGTGTGGCTCAAGTTCCAGCCATTCCTCCAACTGGACGTTGTTCCTTGCCATAGTCGATAACATTGCTATTTAAAGGGAGCTCAATAACTATGGCAATATTTAGACATCCAGATATTTTTTCAGTTTCATTTTGGCAGATAAAGAGAGATGATCATTGTAAAAATGAGAAATAAAATGTTTTCTCATTTCACTAGGATTCATACAATAGAGTAGGTGTCTTTTGACATAAGATGTGCTTCAAATAATTTTTGAAAAGTTAAATTTTCTGAATGGAAAATGAAGCATAATTGATTTTTGACATTTTAATTTTAAGTGAGCTGGTTGTCAGATTTCACTTGAAAAGGACCCACAATATCTACATTAAGGGCATGTCAACTATCATCAGCCATAATTGTCATTTTTCTGTGTTCATAAATTTATCTTACTACTATGAATGCCACTATTTGACATGTAGGAGGAAGGAAGAATTATGTTTAATAATATTTCTAGTTTATTGCAAACATGCAAACACCACAAAGAAATTAATAATTTATAACAATCCCTACATGGATTCCATTGTTCAACAATAAAATTAGAAATGATACTGAACCTCTACAGAGGTCAAAACATCATACTAGATATTGCATCCACCATGAGGAATAAGAAATGGTCTTTGTCCACCGGGGAGGGAAACCTAGAGATAAAATCATCCCCATTCTATGTAATATTTACAATAATAGGAAATAAATTTTCAGGTGCACAGAAGAAAATATGATTGCCTTTAGCTGATAGAAAACTATCACACAAAAAAAGGTGACATATTCTGAAGGATCTGTAGGATCTTTCCAGGTAGAAGGAATCATGAAGGTAATGGGTCAGAGCCATAGAATGGCCAGCACTCTCTGAGACTGGAATATAGGGGGCAAGGTGTGTGGAGAGACGAGTCTTCAAGGAAGGACCCAGGATGCCACACCAAAGAGCATGGTTTTTTCCCATGGACAATTAGATTTGCCTTTCAGATAGAAACAAATTGAGTAGAGATGAATACAGCAGACAAGAAGGAATAGAGGAAGACAAAGCCTAGTGAGGGGGCTGGCTGAGACAACTCTCCTTCACATGTCTCATCTTTCTCTTGGGGCCATCAGCTAGCCCAGGAAGCTTGTGTGTGTGTGTGTGTGTGTGTGTGTGTGTGTGTGTGTGTGTGTGTGTTTTTAATGTCCACATTGGAAATGCAGGAGTTGTACTTCAACAAGTTTAACAAACAATCATAAAATTTATATGGAACCAGAAAAGACCCTGGATTGCTAAGGAAATGTTGAAAAAGAAAAACAAAGCTGGGGGCATCATGTTACCTGATTTCAAGCTTTATTACCAAGCTGTGACCACCAAGATAGCATGGTACTGGCACAAAAATAGACACATAGACCAATGGAACCAAGTAGAGAGTCCAGATATGGACCTTCAACTCTAGAAGGTCAAATAACCTTCGGCAAAGCAGGGGAAAATATCCAGTGGAAAAAAAGACAGTCTCTTCAATATATGGTGCTGGGAAAATTGGACAGCTACGTATAGAAGAATGAAACTCAACCATTCTCTTACACCATACACAAAGATAAACTCGAAATGGATGAAAAACCTCAACGAGAGGCAGGAATCTATCAAAATCCTAGAGTAAAACATAGGCAGTAACCTCTTTGACATTGGCCACAGCAACTTCTTTCAAGACACAAAGCAAAGAAAACAAAAGTGAAAATGAACTTTTGGGATTTCATCAAAATAAAAAGCTTCTGCACAGCAAAGAACAGTCAACAAAAGTAAGAGACAACCCATGGAATGGGAGAAGATATTCTCAAATGACATACAGACAAAGGACTGATACCCAAGATCTATAAAGAACTCCTCAAACTCAACAACCAAAAAAAAGATGGTCACATCAAAAAAATGGGCAGAAGACATGAACAGACAATTCTCCATAGAAGACATACAATTAACTAACAGATACAGAAAAAAATGTCCGTCATCATTAGCCATCAGGGAAATTAACATCAAAACCACATTGAGATACCACCTTACACCACTTAGAATGGCCTAAATTAACAGGACAGAAAACAAGTGTTGGAGAGGCTATGGAGAAAGGGGAACCCTCTTAAACTGTTGGTGGGAATGCAAGTTGGTGCAGCCTCTTTGGAAAACAGTGTGGAGATTCCTCAAAAAATTAAAAATAGAGCTACCCTATGACCCTGCAATTGCACTACTGGATAATTACCCCCAAAGAAATACATGTAGTGAAAAACAGGGCCTCAATGTTTATAGCAGTAATGACCACAATCGCCAAACTGTGGAAAGAGCCAAGGTGCCCTCCAACAGACAAATGGATAAAGAAGATATGGTCCATATATACAATGAAATATTACGCCTCCATCAGAAAGGATGAATACCCAATTTTTGTATGAACATGGCTGGGGTTGGAGGAGATTGTGCTAAGTGAAATAACCCAAGCAGAGAAAGTCAAGTATCATATGGTTTCACTTACTTGTGGAGCATAAGGAGTAACATGGAGGACATTAACAGAAGGAAAGGAAATGTGAACTGGGAGAAACAGGAGAGGGAGACAAATCATGAGAGACTTTGGACTCTGAGAAACAAACTGAAGATTCTGGAAGGAAGGGGATAGAGGGATGGGTGAGCCTGGTGGTGGGTATTAAGGAGGGCACATATCATATGGAACACTGGGTGTGGGGCATAAACAATGAATCTTGGAACACTGAAAAATAAAATAAGTTACTATTTTTTTTAAAAGATTTTATTTATTTGACAGTGAGAAGCACAGCTAGAGAGGGAACACAAGCAGAGGGAGTGAGAAAGGGAGAAGCAGGCTTCCCGCCGAGCAGGGAGCCTGATGTGGGGCTCGATCCCGGGTCTCCAGGATCATGACCCGAGCCGAAGGCAGTCGCTTAACCAACAGAGCCACCCAGGCGCCCCAATAAGTTACTATTAAAAAAAAAAGTTCAAGGTCACACCCCTTAAAGCTTAGGCTTGAAACTGGTACACCATCACTTCTGTTCTACTAGCCACATGGCCATCCCAAAGTCATAAGATGGGGGAAAAACGCTCTACTTTTTTACTAGTAGGAACTGCTAAGTCAAATGGCAAAGGGCAGGAAAACAGGCAGGGCAGAAGGACTGGTGTCAATAATGCAATATATCACACTTTGGCCTCTGGGCCACAGTTACTCATGTTCCTCCCAAATGCAATATATGCTCACCCCCATCAATGGATTCTCAAAAGCCACATCCAATCACTGTATTGCATTCCAAGTTTAGGATCTTAAAATCTATGTTAGACCCAGATGAGTCTCATTTTGAAAAAAAAAAAACAATGATTGCTCTTTGTTCAGAGAATACAAAGCAAAAGAATGAGCTATCTGCCCCCACCTGATCACACATACACACAGAGCTTACAAAGGACCGTGAATTTGAGGTAGGATGCTAGCAATACACACCCCCATTTAAGAATAAAGGACTCCCAGCAATCACTGGTCTGCAACAATTTGGAAATCCCATGGGAAAAATGTTGCTCTGTGGATGGGGACTGTTTCTGGATCAGGCCTGGGTTCCATTTTCTGGGAGTGCCTCCCCGCCATCCCTTGTTTTCTAGGTTTTGACTCTGCTTTTTGAGATTTCATCCTCTTCCTCAACCACTTCTGAAAAGGGCTTTGGAAGATATGCCATTTTAACAATGGAGCAATTTTCTCAGGAGTTAAAAAAATATTTTTGAAGAGTTTTTATTTCTTTTAGTCCTAGATGGCAGTGCTTTTGATAATTCAACTGTCTAAAACAATTTGTAAATTTCTATGCATTTGATTCCAGTCTACTCTGTGTGCCTAAAGCCAGAAGTCACACCCACAGTTCTTTTCCAGACATGCTTTTCTCTCACTCTTGACTTAATGACTATGACTAAGCACATTTGACTAATAGGGGAACCATGCCCTTAAGCTTCATAAATGTCCTTTTTTCCAGATGAAAAGGTATACTCCAGCCTCTCAATTTTCTCAGTATCAGTCTCTTTTATACTATTAAAAATTGAGGACTTCCAAGAGTTCACCTTAGAAAATTCTAGAAAGTACAAGAAGATATAAGTACCCCTTCCATTAAATATTAGGGCAATTGTACCTACTTGTCATGTAACCTCTGGGAAACTCCCCTGTGCCAACGAGAAAATAAGAGCAAAAAAGACAATGTCTTAGTATTATTATGAAAATAATCTGATCTCATCAGACCCCAAAATGGCCTTGGAAATCCCCAGGGATCACCAAACACCACTTTGAGAATTCTTGGTCTAGATACCCTTTTTCTTCTCAGAGGTTCAGGACTATTTCTATAGCCACACCCTTGATTTTCCCACTAATAACACCCATCTGCACGTATCATTTATCTTTGTATAATTGTAATCTTTAAGAGCTCCATTTTATCTAAGAATGTGGAACTTAATAATTTGATACATAAAATAATTCACCAGAAATATTTTAGATAAGAAAATGTGACTATGCACAGCACTAACTTGTCTTTAACTTCAACTGCAAAACAATCTATCTGAACATCAATAAGATAAGAACTTTGAAAATCTCTACAGAGTTAGAGAAACAAAAATTAAGAGCTCATGACTCACTAAGATAGGACCTGATGGAACCCTAATGATTTCCATTAAATTCTGAAGGGTTGGGAAGCCTGGGTGGCTCAGTCAGTTAAGTGTCTGACTCTTGCTTTGATTTTGGCTTACGTCCTAATCTCAGGGTTGTGGGACTGAACCCCATGTCAGGCTCTGGGCTCAGCATGGAGTCTGCTTGAGTTTTTTTTCTCTCTGCCTCCATCCCCCATTGGCACACATGCTCTCCCTCAAATAAATAAATCTTAAACAAATAAAAAAGCCTCAAGGATTAAACAACACAAATAAGAATAAACCAGGGACATAAATTCAACTTTCAATCAGCTTGTCTCCAGCTGCCTGAAACAGTGAAAAATAAATCTCTGGAAGAAGGTAACAGCATTCGAAGACTCAAGAGTATTTCTACAGTTTTTCTTAACAATGTCAATCCCTCAGTAAATATTCAAGAAGAGAAGAAGGTACAATGTGACCAAAACCTGAGAGAAATAATGTAAAAAATGGAAACAAATCCATACGATATTCTGATACTAGAGTTATAAGACACAGACTTTAAAATAACTACATTTAAGGAATTAAATTATAAGATTTCAACAGAGTATTAGAAACTATAAAAAAAAAAAAAGAACCAAGTGGAAACTCTAAGCTTAAAAATATAACAGGTGATATTAAATACTTACCAGATTAGGTAAACAGTGAATTAGACATAACTGAAGAGAAAAATAATTTCTGCTAAAATTTTAATTGGTATTATTATTATTAAAATTGTATTTATTTGACAGAGAGAAAAACAGCTAGAGAGGGAACACAAGCAGAGGGAGTGAAAGGGGGAGAAGTAGGCCTCCCACTGAGCAGGAAGCCCAATGCAGGACTCGATCCCAGAACTCCAGGATCATGGCCTAAGCCAAAGGCAGACGCTTAATGACTGAGCTACCCAGGTGCCCCTTTGTTGGGATTATACTGAATCTATAAATCAATATGGGAAGAACTGACATTTGCCTCCAATCTATGAACATGGCATCTCTCCATTTATTTAGGTTTATTTCTCTAATGTTTTGTAGAATTCAGTGTACAAGTCTTGGATAACTCTTATCAAATGTATACCTAAGTATATAATATTTTTCATGCTAGTGTAAATAGCATTGATTTTCAAGTTCATTTTTTCTTTTTAGTATATAGAAATGCAACTGTATGTGTGTGTGTGTGTGTGCGTGTGTGTGTGTGTGCGCGCACACACGTGCATGAAAAAGTGGTTTTATTAAAGCATGAGGATGGGATCCTTGGGCAAAAAGAGCTGCACTGGGGCTGTGAAGAATGGCTGATGATACACTTTGGAGTTGGGGACAACTGATTGTACATTATACAGTGTATATCGTAACCTTGTTACTCACTTACTAATTTTAGAATTTTTATATATTCCATAGGTTTTCTGTAGAGTCCAATATACCATGTGTGAGACTTTCACTCTTCCTTTATAATTTGAATGATTTTTCTTTTTCTTGCATAATTGTCTTGGCTAGAAACTCCAATAAACGTTTAATAGAAGATAGTGGACTTCCCTGCTTTGTCTCTGATCGTAGGGAAAAAACATTCGGTCTTCCACAATTACATATGAGGTTAGCTGCAGGTGTTTCTTAAGATGCCCCTTATCAAATGAAGTTCTTTTATTTTTACTTTCCTGAGAGTTTTTATCAGAAATGAATGTTTTGTCAAACACCCTTTTTGTATTTATTGAGATTATCATATGGTTTTCCTGTTAGTCTGTCAATAATTATATTAATTTTCTGTTAGTCCAAATTTACATTAACATATACCTCACTAGTTCATATACCATCCTTTTTACACATCATTAAATTCAAATTGCTAAACTTTGTTTAGAACTTTTACATCTGTGTTTAAGATAAATATTGGCTTGCATTTATCTTGTGATTTTGGTATCAGAGTAATGCTGACCTCAAAGGACTTGGGAATTATCCCTAACTCTTCTTATTCATGGGTGTATTTGTTGAGAATTGGGTGTTTTCCTCCTTAAATATTTGAAAGAATTCACCAGTATAGTTAGGTTTGGCATTTCTGTCAGAAATATATGTAAGGGCACCTGGATGGCTCACTCAGTGACTTGATTTCTGCTTAAGTCGTGAACTCAGGGTCCTGAGACTGAGCCCTACATGAGGCTCTGTGCTCAGTGCAGAGTTGGCTTGAGATTCTCTCTCCCCCTCTGATCCTCCTTCCACCAACATGTGCACTCTCTCTAAACAAAAAAGAAAGAAAAAGAAGAATCTGTAGAGTCTATAGTCATTTCTCTCATTCCTAATATTATGTCTTTTTTTTTTCTCATCAGTCTGACTAAAGATTTACCAATTGTATTGCTCTCAAAGAGTTAGCTTTCAGTTCCACTGAATTTCTCAATGGATTTTATCTTCTATTGCACTGATCTTTTTTCTAATCCCTTTTCCTTTCATTTGTTTGAGTTTCACTTGCTATTATTTTTCTAGCTCAAGGTGGAAGCTTCAGTCCTTGACTTGAATTTTCCTTTCTAATATGGACATTTTATATTTAAGCCATTTGTCTTTATATTTAAATAGGCTTCATGGATTCAATATATAGCTGGATTTAAAAAATCTGATCAGGGTAACTGACAACAGGTAATGTGATTATTGATATTGCTGTTTAAATCTACCATCATATTGTTTGTTTTTTTTTTTTTTAATTTTGTATTTGTCCTATTTATTCTTTGTCTCCCTTTCTTCATTTTCTTCCTTCCTTTGGATTTTTTTTTGTGGCCACATTTTATCATCCTTGTTGGTTTACTAGTTATAATTTTTTATTGTTGCTTTAGGGCTTACAGTATATATTCTTAACATAGTTTACTTTCAACTAAAACTACACTATCTCACAGTTAGTGTTAGGACCTTAGAGTAGTATACTTATGCTTCCCTTCACCCATCCTTGATATTATGGTCAGACATTCCACTTTACTTACGTTAACCATACAATATCTTATCATCATTTTTACTTTAAATCATTATTGGGTACCTGGGTGGCTCAGTGGGTTAAAGCCTCTGCCTTTGGCTCAGGTCATGATCTCAGGGTCCTGGGATCAAGGCCAGCGTTGGGCTCTCTGCTCAGCAGGGAGCCTGTTTCCTCTGCTCTCTCTGCCTGCCTACTTGTGATCTGTCAAATAAATAAATAAAATCTTTTAAAAAATCATTAATTATCCTCTAAGGATAATTTGAAATGAAAAAAAAAGCACCTTACATTTGTTCATATCTTTACCATTTTTGGTGTCCTGGTTACTTTGCGTAGAAATATATTTCTATCTGGTACCACTTTCCTTCTGACCAAAGGCATTCTTTAATACTTCCTGTAGAGCAAATCTGCTTGTGAGGATTCTTTCAGGCTTTCAAGGTCTGAAAAAGTTTTTATTTCATTTTCATTTTTGAAAGATATCTTCACTGTATATAGAATTTAAAGTTGAGTATTTTTCTTCCAATACTTTAAAGATGTTACTCCACTGTCTCTGACACTCTTGTCTTTGTTCTTCTCTGTCTTCTAAATTTAGCTGCTTTAAAAATCTTCCTTTGACACAAGTTTTAAGGAATTTGATTATGCTGTGTTTTGGTATAGTTTTATTTCCTATATTCAGAGGTTCAGTGAGTTTCTTAGGTCTCATTTGTTTCTGTCTCTCAGGGAAAACTGTCCTGTGCTGCCTAATACCTGATATTTGAAAACTGTCTCATATTTTACGTTTTTAGAATTTTAAATCAGTAAATCCAATCTCTATTATTCCATTTTAGCCAGAGGCAAAAATTCAATTTCAGGCATCTCATTTTTACCATATAAAAGTGATTTGGGGGTGCCTGGGTGGCTCAGAGGGTTAAGCCTCTGCCTTTGGCTCAGGTCATGATCTCGGGGTCCTGGGATCAAGGCTTACATCGGGCTCTCTGCTCATCAGGGAGCCTGCTTCCTCCTCTCTCTCTGCCTGCCTCTTTGCCTGCTGTGATCTCTCTCTCTCTCTCTGTCAAATAAATAAAATAAAATCTTAAAAAAAAAATGATTTGGGTGCCTGGGTGGCTCAGTCATTAAGGATCTGGGGGTTGAGTCCCATATTGGGCTCCCTGCTCAGCTGGGAATCTGCTTCTTCCTCTGCCTATCCCGCACTGCTCATGTTCTCTCTCTCCCTCTCATGCTGTATCTCAAATAAATAAAATCTTTAAAAAAAAATTATTTTTGTACTTACTTAACTTTTAATCCCATGACAAAATGTTTCATCTACACACATAGTTACTAAACTTGTTTTATTTATTTCACCTCTTTTAATACACATTATGATGTGCATTTATAGAAAAAGGCAATAGGAAATATTAATGGACTTAAATACAGCATGTAGGCAAAACACACTTTTATGTTTTCTAAACCTGTTTGATAATGATATATAAGGAAACTTGTTACAAATCATGCTTCCAATAATCTGTCAGGAAAAGAGATCACATTAGCACTCATTTATACTTCAACACAAACATATTCTCTGAGCCACACTGGGGAAAAGTAATATTTCTGTTTTTATTTCCTGAAGTAATTATTAGTAGGTTTATCCTTATTAAATATATCCTTAAAATTTCCATCACTTTGGAAAGTCATAAAGTTAGTAAGCTAGTTAGATTTCCTTTTTATTTTAGTAAATATTTTTATCTCAGAAGTCAAAACTGGGTAGGAGTGCTGTATTCAGGGCATATAGCTTAAATCTTTGGGATAAGAGACTACAAGAAGGTAAATAAATAGGAAGGCCAGTAGTCCTCCTAATCTTATATCCCTAAGACCGTATAGCATAGCAGGTAGACATATATACATATATATCCATCCACACCAGAGAGGTGTGATTCTTTTGACAATTCACCTTTCTAAATTTTATGGTAAGGGCAATAATATAAAAACATTACATACAGCACACAAAGAAGTAGAGAAAGGAAAGCTATGATATAAACCACAAAAACTAATTCACACTTCTCATTTGGAAGGGAAAAAATGGGACTAATACTGAATACTTAGCATCTAATATAAAATTTTCACTGATTATAAGTTGAATCATGTTGATTAAAACTTTCCAGAATAACTTTGCATGTTATTAATTCATGAGATAATCAGCAGATATGCAGCTCTAGTCAAGTCTTATAAACCTCTAACATTTTCATAGGTAAAGTGAAATTAGCTAAAAAATACCAAACAGGAGTAGAGATTTGTGAGAAGTACAAAACATGTAAATGTGATAGATATATAATGTAATCTGTGCAATTCAAAATTCCCAAAATTTCCTTATGAAATGTACAAATAATAAATAATAGTCATACTTGACTTGTCAAGGTAACAAAATAATTACTAACCAACCTTGTGTTTTACTAGTCAGTTGCTTAGAAACACCAACTGCCATTTAAAAATTACTTTCACCATAAAAATAGAAGGCATATCAAACTCTTTAATTCTTAAACATCCAACAAAATTTGGAAGGCAATTGTCAATCAAAAATATTATCTGTTAAAAAAAGGTGGTTAAAAACATACATAACCTATTTTTTTGCACAATTTTCTTGTCTTATGAAAAAGGGCACTTAGTGTATAGCTAAAGCTCTCAGAAATTAAAGATCCTGTTGACTTTCCTGCTGGACAGATATGTTGCACAGTTTTTAATATAAAAATATAAATATCTTTGACAGAGATGGTAAAATAGTGGTCGGTATAAAATCCCATCACCATTTTACTTGAAAAAAAAATTTTTCCCCAGAGACCATGAAAACAATGCTGATTCCATGCAGTTCTGTTGCCAGAAGCTTCCCAAATTATAAAACATTAAGGTATTCACTGAAATTTCAAAAGTGGGCCCGTAGTCTTTTGTTTTCTTCTCGTAGTCTTTCAATTTCAGCCACTAAACCTTCATTCACTGAGTATCTTTCCAGCAAAGAGTGCATTTCATTCTAGAAAAGAGAAAAAAAAAATGCTTTTTAAATCACTGGTATTTCACATTTATTTGGCAAGCTGTTTTACATACTTTCAGCTATCATTTCTGTCATGTCCAATTAACTAGCTGAATGGTATTTCTTGTACTTAAACATCCCCACTACTTTCTTAATATAAATGAAAGATCATTGGCGAAAGTTATATATTTGGAAGGCTTATAACTGCACATGTGGGAAGCTTTTAGTTTACTTATTTAAATCAAATAAATAAATAAATAAATAGCCGTGGGAAAGTAGCCTTAACTATAAGTTAAAAAGAAAGGAGACTAGTAAAAATCTATTTTACTTATTGAATTTCTAAAAATCCCTATTTATTTATTCTAGCAACTAGATATAATAAAATAAAAATATATCACCCTTTAGTTTTAGATCCACAGCTCTACACTCATTTAAAATAAAATATGTCATACCTACCAACTGCATGTGAAACTGTTTAATCATCTCCACTTGCAAATTCACAATGTCTCTATGGCATGCCTCTCTAGGGAAGAATTATAAAATAATTGTTAGAATTACAATGGTTTTGCCAATTCTAGATCATTCAAGAAACTGCTAAACTTTCTCATTTTTCCAACTATTGGATGTTAGTAATAACGTAGTAATAATAATAATTAAAATATCAATGCACCTAGAATTTATTTACTTTGTAGTAGGCACTGTTTCTGGTACTTTGAATGAAAGAACTCATGTAATCTTTACCATCAATGCAATTATTACCTCCATTTTACCAGTGCAGGAACTGAGCCACAGAGCAGTTAAAACTTACCCAAACAACCAGTAGATGGTGGAGCTAGGAGAGAAACCCTGGCTATACACACACCTCCAGAGCTCTCATACTATGCATCCCGTAATACAGAAATTATCAATAAGGAAAGACACAGGCTTATACTATAATGAAATAGAGACAATTTACTAGGTTACACTGTTTTAATTATTATCAATGTTTTAGCAATTAAAAAAAATACTTCCAGTAGACTGGAAAGGGTTATTTGGGTGGTTATAATAAAGGTTACACTATAAAATGCAATTCATTCCTGCCTATAAATAATACATGGAAATTGTGAAATAAAAAAGATCATTGAGTCACGTACCATACAACTTAGGAGCTAGAACATTACCAAAATCATAGAAGTTTCCCATGTGCTCTTCTCAGATTCCATCACTTAGGAGAAGCCCAAGAAAGAAGTCACTACTCTGACGAACTTTGTTTAAGCCAAGAAATGTTAAAAAAAAAAAAAAAATTGTCTAACATAGAAGCTATACTCAATATATTTTTGCTGTGTTTGGTTTTAAGCATTACAAAAATACCACATCCTACGTAGTACTGAGTACTGTACATTTAAAAAAAAATAACCCAATATGTTTTCGACTTTCATATTCTCTATATCTATAATTCACTGATCTGTATCAGTGTACAGATTCTCCTGTCAACTGAAAGATTGCTTTCAAAATTTTACTATTATAATGTTGTTAGAAACAATCATATATTTATTTCCCAACCCACATGTGCCCATAACTGTAGATGATAGATCCAAGAGTAGATATGCTGAGTTAAAGGTCTGATCCAGATGTACACTTGTTTAGTTTTGCAAAATTATGCAAATTATTTGCCGAAGTGGTAGTATCAGCCGATGTGCTTGTCATCAGTGTAACAGAATTCCTCTTGCTCTAGATCCACAACAAGACTTGGTCCTGCCAGACTTTTCACATTTTCGCATCTAATGACTATGAAATAGTATCCCGTTGCATTTTCAGTTCTCTGATTAACCACAGGATAGAACATCTTTCCTTGTGTTCACAGACAATTCCTCGTCTGTGAAATGCTTGTCCATGTCATTTAACCTTGTTCTTCTATTGAATGTCTTTTTTTTTTTAAGACTTTGAGAGAGAGACAGACAGAGAGAGAGAGGGAGTACACAAGCAGGGGGAGGAGCAGAGGGACAAGTAGACTCCCCACAGAGCGGGGAGCCTGCTGCAGGACTTGATCCCATCATGACCAGAGCTGAAAGCAGATGTTTAATGGACTGAGCCACCCTGGAGCACCCTGAATATTTTTTTCTTATTTATTTCTAAGAGTTCTGTATATTACCAGATCCTTTGTTGGATACTCTGTTGTAGTACTATAGATATATTTTCGTCCTTTTACTTTGCTAATGGTATCTTGTGATGAGCAGTGCTTGTCAATATTCTCTAGTTACTGACCTAATAACATAATCGAATTTGCCAATCTATTTTTATAGGTAGTGTATCCTCTTATATTTTGATAACTTCCCTATCCTGAAGTCATATATAAATTCTCTTACAATGCCTAAAATTTTACCCTTTAAAACTTTTACACTTGTAGAACTGATTTTTTTTAATAGAAGGAAATCTATACTTTTCCTCTGTCATATATCACATTTCTATATATATGCCCAGATTTTTCTCTGGCTTAATGGATTCCTTTGGGCAATTTGTCCATCCTGTGCTAATTCTATACTGTTTTAATTATAGCTTAATAATTAAGCTTATCCATCTGACAAACAAGCCAGCTTCAACCTTGTTCTTCTCTAGTGTCTTGGGTTATTCCTGGGTCTTTTCTTCTTTTACATAATTTTTTTTTTTTTAAAGATTTTATTTATTTGACAGAGAGAAACACAGCCAGAGAGGGAACACAGCAGGGGGAGTGAGAGAGGGAGAAGCAGGCTTCCCGCCGAGCAGGGAGCCCGATGCGGGGCTCGATCCCGGGTCTCCAGGATCATGACCTGAGCTGAAGGCAGTCGCTTAACCAACTGAGCCACCCAGGCGCCCCTTCTTTTACATAATTTTTTAAAAATTTTTTAAATTAATTTTGAAGTTATCCTATCATTATCTTCCAAAAAACAGAGTTGGGATTTGACTGAAATTGCACTCAATCTATAGACCAATTTAAAAGAGCTGACATCTTCACATCTTCCCATTTATTTAAGTGTTAATGCTTTCTAATAAATTTTTAAGTGTTTTTTCCACAAAGATCTTTACCATCTTTGGTCAGATTTATTCCCAAGTATATTTTCTGTTACAACTTCTTCTGTTGCAACTATAAGGTTGCTTGTGTTTGTTTTTTTTTTTTTTTCTAATTCTCTTCTGCTCTCAATTATGACAAAAGCTGTATATGAAACAAACAAACTGGGTGCGCCTGGGTGGCTCAGTCAGTTAAGGAGCTGCTTTCAGCTCAGGTCATGACCTCAGGGTCCTGGGATGCAGCAGCAAGTCAGGCTCCCCACTGAGTGGGGAGTCTGCTTCTCCCTCTCCCTCTGTCTCTCCCTTCCACTCATGCTCACTCTCTCTCTCTCTCAAATAAATAAATCTTAAAAAACAAAAGAAACCTAAAGCAACAGAGAACCACTAAGGTGGTCAGGATTTGAGGGGCTATGGTCTTGCAAAGAAGGGACATCTACTAGGTAAGCCCCACAGTTACCTCTGCTTTTCCCTCGAGGGGATGTGCTGAATAGACAGTGTGGGGCACAGAGGCTGAGCTCAAAGCAGTGGCCTGGAGCTTGAGAGAGTCTCATCAGGTTGGGGAGTGCTAGGGTTTGGGAGCGCCAACGCAGCCACGGCTTCAAGGTGCCAAGACAGTACCTGCAGAAAAGTAAAGCTAAAACTGCACAATTTTCCCCTTGCGTTACCTGTTGACTCCTAACAATGCCTGAACTGGATTAGAGGCCAGAAAATTAAACATAAAGTCATAGCTAGAGTAGAGAAAGATTTTGGCAGCCTTGTGATGCTGGGGAAATGGAGGTGAAACTTTAAGACCCACCAAGGTAAAAAGGCCTGGTGAATACTCCAGACATTCAGCTGAC
>PITA01016541.1:0-46232 GCA_004023965.1 Spilogale gracilis
AAAAAAAAAAAAAAAAAAAAGATTCCAGATTAAAGGGCAAGCGCCTGTGGTTTTCCTAGGGCCATATGAGAGTTCAGCCCTGTCTACAAAATGCCTGAACAACATAGATGTACCATAGAGGATAACATATTTTCACCCCTGGGGACTGGATTGAGGTATCATTATATTACAATTTTTAGGGCATTTGGGAAGAACTGCAACTCCTTACCAGCAGAGTGTGTTTGCTGTCTTTCCGTCACATCTTCTCCTAAGCATGTTTGTGTGAATGGACTACAGAAAAATTGCTTGGGTTTAGCCAGCCCCTTCTGCTAACTCTTCTTTCTGCTCCAGCTCTATGGACCTGAATAACCCGAAGTCTGATGAAGGGAATTGCTTTGGTTAACCTTTATTGGTTCATGAAGCTCAGCCTAGCTCAGGGAAGCTATTAGTGTACTGAGGAGAGAGGGAGAGAGAAAAAGAGAGAGAGAGCGATGAGAGTGTCTCCAATCTCAATTCAACACCCAAGGATTAGAGCTTTCAGTAGGTCCAGCCCAGCCAGGCACAATTTAGAAGCACAAGTCCACCTCCCAGCATCTTTCTGCCCTAATAGACTCAGAATTCTCTCTTCGAAGACCGCTGTCCAAATCCCCTACCTTACTTTTATAGGCCGTAATGATGGCCATCGTTTGTGGCTTGGTAATAGACACTTTACATCAATTATTTCAGTCTATGCGATAGGTCAGATTCTACCTCTTCACAGATAGAGAAATGGAATTCACAGAGGTAAAAAAAAAAAAAATCCACCAATGTTAAGTAGCAGAAGATATTTGAAACTGTATACGTCTGGACTGCCCACCCTCCCCTCACACCTAGTTTACATCTTCTTGCTTTTTTTTATTTTTTTAAAGATTTTATTTATATGTTTTATTTTTTCGGGGGAAGGGGCAGTGAGAGAGGGAGAGAGAAAGGGAGAGAATCCGAAGCAGACTCCATGCTGAGTGCAGAGCCCGACACAGGGCTCTATCTCATGACCCTGAGACGGTTACCTGAGCCAAAACCAAGAACCAGATGTTCAACAAATGGAGATGCCCCTATATCTTCCTCCTCTTAAAAAAAAAAAAAAAATACACACACACACACACACACACACACACACACACACACACACCAATACTGGCACTGTTAATCCTTTGTATTAAAGGGAACTACCTCTTTAAGAGAAGATTTGTAAGCAAAATAAAAGTGGGGAGGTAGGGCAAATTTGCTGACATGTCCCTATCTCAAGCCAACATTGAATTTGCAAAGAAGGATAAGTTCCTGGCAAGATCAGGCAAAACACTCTCTCAGCAGGTATTGTCTAAGGGTGGTAAGGGTAGTACAAAATTGTCTTTCCACCATAATAATACGGAGCACTCTGAAGGCAGTCCCTGGCAGGGCATGGCTAACTATCTCTCAGCTTCTTTAATTAGAAGTTGAGTTGTCAAAACAACACCAAAGAGCTGAAACTTTTGTATACTCAGCCCTATGTGAAGGTGGTGAACCTCCTGGCCCTCTCTGGCCTTACCTCTCAGGCTGGTTTATTTGTTCCTTGGACCTGTTCACACCATTCCTCTCACTCCTCCTTACGGGTATCTGTGCCCTCCTGTTGCTTTTGCCCTGAACACCTTGTATGCACACCTGTTTTAAGCCTTGTGTCAGGTATCACCTCCTCCATGAAGCCCCTGCCTCATCCTTGTACCACTCCCTTATGCCCCAGTGTGCCTGGCACTCTCTTCTATCATAGTATCCCCAATACCATATAGCTTTCTTTTGTCCATCTCCCCTGATGGGCTGAGAACTTGCTGTGCACCCAGAGTGCGTCTTATTCTTGGGTTTCCTTTGCCCAGCCCAACGCTTGACCGGAGACAGTTCCTAATCAACGATAGTTTTGTGAATGCCGGAATGAGTGAAAAAAACAGATGATAACGATAAGGGCTAACATTTATTGAACATCTACTGTATCCCAGGCACTGTGCTAAGCATCTTAAATACATCATCTCTTTTGATTCTCGTAATATCCCAACAAGGCGGGTTATATTTATCTCTGTTTTACTGATGGGAATATCAAAGTTCGGCCAGGCTAAGTAACTTGCCTGAAGCTACTCAACTAATGATTGATGGAAACAGAATTTGTGCTCAAATCTGTGTGCTTCCTGGGCCACCATAGCTACAAATATGGCAGCTACACATAGGTGCCTCATCACCATCTCCTGGACCCCTGCCTGCTTGCTCCGTTTACAGAACCTACTTATAGGAAGCATCTCACCAAACTAAGACATCCCATTGTGTGCTATTTCCCCAAGTGCCTGAACTGGCACTTTCCTGTTGCAAACGCTATGTGTTTTAATCCTAAAGGAACTAGGAATTAGCTTCTTTATTTTGTCAGCCACTGAGCATAACCCTAAGTAAAACAGGCAATACTAGAACAGTTGTTTGGGTTACAAAATATGAATACTCATGATTCACTGTAATTTCCTACCTTTTGTATCTGATTATTAAATCTTTTTCAGTGCCGATGGAGTAAAAAACGTAGGTTATTAATTTTGTGATACATAAAGGGTCGTCTTCAGAGCCAGTTTTTTATTTTTATTTTTATTATTCTCATCCCATTGTGGCATTTCCAACTAATCCACTGAGGTGTGTGCTTTAAGGACATTAAAGCATTTTTAGCAACACAGTGAAAGAAAGTGACATTTCATTGGCAACTGCTCATCCTTTCCCATGTTTTGTTCTGAGGCATGCCTATTTTTTTGGAAAGATTTTATTTATTTGAGAGAGAGAGAGCACATGAAAGAGAGGGAGTGCACAAACAGAGGGGAGTGGAAGAGGGCAGAGGGAGAAGCAGACTCCTCACTGAGCAGGGAGTCCGATGTGGGGTTCCATCTCAGGACCCTGGATCATAACCGGACCCGGAAGGCAGAGGCTTAACTGACTGAGCCACCCAGGCGTCCAAGGCATTCCTGTTTTAAATCACTTCTAACTTGTGGAGTCATGGACAGATTTCATGTGTTGGAGTTGGAGTTCTGTATCTTTCCATACCTGTTAGCCCACTGTGTTATAGTTACTGGGTGAAGGCTTCATCTTTGTTTCTGGATGGGCAGTTTGCCCTGGATCGCTGGGAACAATGCTGAATGATTGAGAGGGAAATCAGGTCATTGTGGACTTTCTGCTCCTTAAGCCTCAGTAACAGCCAGCAGCCAGCCTCCGGTGGACTTGTTTCCTGCTCTTTGGGCCCCTGAGCGGCAAGTGGAGGCCAAGAAAGTGCTCCTTCGCACTCTGTTTCTCAAGAAGAGTTAATAATCCCCACTAATGTGTACTTATTGCTTGCTATGTGTTAGGCCTCATGCTAAGCTCTTGAAATAGATTATTTCACTTTTTCTTCAAAACAACCTTATGAAGTATGTTCCAATTGCTATCCTCATGCTATTTAAAATAATTCAAATATTTGAATTTTCTAAGATATTCTTTAAGCTTTTTTTTTTTTCTTTCTCTCTTCCCGTCCACCTCACCTAACTAACCACTTTTCCCCCTAGGATTTTAAAGCATCTTGCTGGAGTTTCCTTTGCAAATACCACAAATTGTACACCTGTACATACATTTTTTTTCTTTTGCCCTCTTTGTTCCATACCAGAGGAGCATCCTATTCGCTCTATTCTGCACTACTTTTTTTTTTACTTACTGAAGTGTCGCGGAGATCTTTCTATACCAGTACACAGAGAGCTTCTCCGTTCTTTTTTTTTTTTTTACAAATACACAGTAGCCCAATGTAAATTGTGCCATAATTTCATTACCCCAATTTTAAAGATGGAACCCTGGCTCACAAGTTAAATGACTTTCTTAAAGTCAAGAGAAGGACCACTGATGTCTGACCCCAAGGGTCACGGGAACCTAGAGATAACTGACTGATCCAGGCCACAGAGCTCCTACCCTCCCGGTTCAGCAGCCCCACGTGCAGCTCCCCACCATACTTCCTTCCTGAGGCTCTGCTCTGAGTCGGAACGGTTATTGCGGGAGTGGAGTAGGTGGATGTGCTTTGTTTCCTTCTCTCTATCCTTTTCAACCAAGCCTGACGTATTTGGGGTTCTATCCCTCTATTCATATCTGCCTTTATTGCGACCTTGTAGATGTTTGCTATAGATGTCTTTGGGACCAGTTATTTATGATAAGCCCTGAAAACTTGAGGTTGACTACAGGTCCCCAAATTTCTGCTGTTTGTGTATATTTTCAAGTCTCTCCCTGCCCTCCTGGACTTCTATCTGCAGCTGCAGTCTGCCTGTCAAAGACCTAGCTCTGTCTATAGCAGCGAGAGGTTTTGTAATTTTTGGAAATCATTTAGCAGCTCCAAGCCTGTCAGCTCAACTGATCCCCACTGTCTGGTTCTGAGCTCTTGCTGATAGACCCCGACTTGACAGCCACCTCTGGAAGGCAACATAGGATGTAGTGAGGCTGAGATAACTTAGTAAAGGCTACCAGAACTTGGCCCAAAGCAACAGCTCAGTAAAGATTATTATGGTGATCATGGCATATAATTCTTTCCAAAGCAGACATAATATAAGGCCAATCATTATTCCTATTTTATAGATGGGGAAACTGAGGCACAGAAAGGTGTTTGTTCTGCCAGAGATGCCATAGCCATTAAGTGACTGGGATGAGATTTAAATCAGTGTCCTTCCAGGCTAGAGTTCTAGAGTTCTTTGCACTCTATCATTAAATAGCATTCAGGAGAGACTCATATTACCAAATGGCACAGTAAAGCCCAGAGTTAATAAGATGCTGTACATATAGTTCAAGTTCACTCACAAAATAATCTTACTATGAGAAAGGGTTCATGATGCTGCCTTCTTCAGCACATTATAATTCTGTTAAAATGAAACACCCAGTCCCATTTCTGCAAATCCATCATTCATATACATTGGTTTCAGAAATGTTTGAATCAAGTTTTTTTTAGGCAGTTTGGAAAAGAGAGATTCCCTTTCAGTAACCCTCATAATAATACTAAGAGTTACCATGTTTGTTCTATGCCAGGCACTGTACTAAGCTCATGCACTCCCTATAACACCCCTATGAGATAGGCACTCTTGTTTTCACCTAGAGATGTAGATAGAGGCTTAGGTTTGGTAAAGTGACTTGTCCAAGGTCGTAATAGCTTATTTACCCAGCCCAGATGTCAACCCTGTGACCTAAAGCCAGCCTGTGGCCAAAGCCCTGATCTCAGATGGCTGTTTTATCATAGCTTCTTTTCCCCATTGGTAGGCATGATGGCGGCTGTCTCACACCTGAAACAGGGTCCCCCGTCCGTGAGCCGTGTCTATCATCAGTCCTTTACAATCATTTCTTACTGGTTAGAGATTCTAAATTACATGTCATGATTCTTACCAGCTGGATCACAGTGCTCTGGGCCTCTCTGTTGAGGAAAAAAATACCACATCGTGATGCATGTGTTTTGTTTTGTTTTCTTTTCTTTTCTTTTTAAATCCCACAGCACTGTTAGCACCTTTAATTTTTGTCAAAGTTTATTACACGTGTTACCTCATTTGTCAGGCCAGCACCTTTTCTTATCAGGCTGCTAGTGGGATTCTCCTGCAGTACCCCTAACACACTCCCCATTTCTTTCTAAGCAAGACCATTCACAAGTACAGTCTTTCAGGCCTGGTATTTAGAAACCTGGTATTTACTTTATTTAAGGGGTTGAGAGTTATTTCTTTTAAGGAGGGCTTCTAAAACTGAACGCACACTAGCTTAAAAAACTAAGTGTGGTCAGTCAAAGCCTCTTAAACCCAATTAGATGCCATTTGCTTCCCAAGACTTTGGGAACATAGGCCTGCTGCTTAGAAGCCTTCTTTGAATTAATTTTACAAGCTGGTTGCCTGTGGCTTGATTAATTACTCGTGACTTCTTACATAAAAGTAATTTTTCCTGAGTGAATTCTGTGGATAATTAAATGTCAAGTATGTGTCATTATTCTAGAGCTAACTTCATTTTCTTTCTCTAACAAGAGTAACAGATGTGATACTGTTCCCCTTATTTGGACTTTCTTGAGCACCTACTACATGCCAGGTGCTGTTCCAGGCACTTTGGATTGCTTAGTAGAAAGAAGAGACCCAACTTTTTCTTACTTCTCTTCCCACAATACAAAATGTTATGAACACTGACCTGTGACTTCTTTGAGGGCAGAGAGCATGTCTTGTTCTTATATGGAATACCAGATAATAGGAGCTCAGGATGAAAAGGCCTTCTTTGTTTAAAGTGGATGACTTCTCACTCCCTCTGCTTTCATAAAGGGAACTAGTAATAGTCTTGGATCACAGAAAAGAGCCTTCATATGTCTGCTTGACAAAGATCGAAGATGGACATTTGGTAAGATTATCTCTGGGCTCCCATAGTGCTTTGCAACTCTCACAGATCAGTATCGCTTCGTCCATTTGGGATGGAGCTCCTTCATGTCAGGGACCCTGTTGTCTTCCTCTTTTTCCTTACTGTGGTAGATGTCATGCTCTGCATGTAGGCATTCAGTCAGGATTTGTTGCACTGAATTAATCACAGGCTGCTTCATTTCCCTCCCAGAGAGCATGGAGCACATCTTGACCATTTCCACTTCCATCTTATCTTTATCTGCATGGTGCCACACATTCTGCACCTAAAGCATGATCAGCAAACACTGATGGACTTCAGGTTTCATCTTTCTTTTTGCTGAGTTCTTTATACTACCAATTCGCTTTTTTATAGCTATCCTCCCCCCCCCCCAAGTATGCATCAGGGAATGAGTGCCTTCCCTGACTGACTTATCCAAGGAATGAATAACAGGGACCAAACATAGGAATAAAGTGCCTTCTCATCTACAACCATAAAACCCAACAAATTGGGAAACAAGGTCCAAAAAGGGAGGGACTCATCTAGGGTCACAGAGAGATTGTACCAAAGCTAGAATTAGAACCCAGATTTCATGACATCCAAGCCAAATTTCTGTCTTCTTAGCATCTGCCCTCTCCCTTGGTTTATACCCGTACCATGGCTGCCGGAGACCAGGCCCCACCCTCCCTCCTGACTGTTCCTGCTGCCAGCCTCAACACCTCCAGCCCAGCCTCCACATGGTTGCCACGGTGATCTTCTAAAGTACAAATCACATCTTGTTTACTCTGTTGTAAACAGGCCTTGAGATATTCCCACCACATGTGGGACAGAGTCCACACTCTTTCACATGACCCACAGGGCAGTGAAGGGTTGTCTCCTGAACCCCAGGCCTGCCTCTTGTTTCTCTCCCACAAGGAGCCTATTTCCCAGCTCCTCGGGCAAGTGTCGACACGGACACTATACGTGGCCACCCCACTTCTTCCTGGTTTCTCTGCCCAGGCCATCATCTCAGTCTCTCTTCTTGGTAGACAGCAGCTTCCAGTATCTTCGACACAGACAGACAGAGGGCTTCTTGGCTGAACCGCCATCTGTCCTCTGCCCCTCCCCCTACCCACAGACACTCCCTCGCTCTTTAGAGCTCATCACTGAACACCTCGTGTTCTCCCTTCTACCCCAATAGCTATAACACTCTTTCACTTACTTTTTGCATACATCTCTCTCCCAGGAGGCCATGAACTCCTTAAGGACAAGGGCTGAGTCTTATTCATATTTGTGTTCCCAGAACCTGGCAGTAGGTCAGGCATATAATAGATACCCATTACACAGCTGCGGACTCTGGAATAAATATAACTCCCATAACCCTTCACAGTGAATTAACTCAACTTATGGTTTTCTTTAAATTAAGCCTCACATGGGATGATAGTTGGATTATGTAAGACTTAAAGGAAGGAGAATATATTTAAAGAAAAGCAGCACTTAGAAATGTCTTGCTTTTATAGGTGGCGAACAAATATTTCATAGCAACCATAGGATAACATATCAGCATATTGGTAGTACAGAGGGGCCAGAGAATCCCTGATTCTCTCTGTGGAGCTGTTCATAACCGCCTTCCCACTGCTGCTCTTTCCGGCCTCTGGTTTACTGAAAGGAGTCAGTGTGGTTACCTGTTAAGTGAAGAGAGCTTGGCTCACATTCAGATCTTTCATCAGGGAATAGATTTTCAGCTACTTTTCCAGCTCAGTTGTTAAACGCATTTCACCTGATTTACCAATTGCTGAATTGTTCATTTGTTTGTTTATTTATGGTGGGAGTCCCCTGGGCTTCGGGACTAGTTTCAAAACTACTGCTCAGTCTGGTCTAAATAGAGCTTACTAAGAAGGAAGGGGAGAAACAGTGGGACTGGGAGGTAGAGGGGAAAAAAGACACCTCCTGGCAAACAGGAAGCAGGGAGAAACTCAGATCCTTTTTTCTTTATGATTTTTGCTGGGGGAGGGAAGCTATTTTCAGCAAGAAGATGTGCTTTCAATCTAGAAGTTCACACTTCTACCTGCAATGATCTGATATTCAAAATCCATGCGATCTGAGTCTGTGAATGATTTTATGAATCATGTTGAGGCAGGCTAGTCTCTGGAGCCCAGGACAATAGCCTTTGTTCTTCCCTTTTCCTGTCTGTTTCATTATTCTCTGGGGCCCTTCCTATGCCTGAGATCAAGCAGCCTTGTAGGACATTCTGCCTGTGGAACGAGCCAGGGTAGGCATCTTGGATTCTCCAGCAGAAGTGTCATTCCCCTTGATGAATGCGTTTTATTTGCACAGAGCCAGGAAGGATATGGTAGTTAGTGATGGGAGCTTTTGGTATCTTTCAGGTCCAATTAGAGTCCCAGCTTTGCTGCTTCCCATCTGAGTGGTGGTGAAGATTCCGCTTTGTTTAGCATTTCTAAGCCTCAGTTTTCTTATCTCATAAGAGGGGCTAATTTTTAGTAACACTTATATAATAAACATGTCCAGGAGATTAAACAAGCACTATGAAGGAACTTCACAGTAAATATTCTGGAGCCATTAACTATTTTTATAAGAGCTGAATGTACTTTCGTTCTACACAACCACTGGTCGTCACAGTGCCCCCACAGTGAGGAAGTGTGGGAAGGCACTGTTGGCCCCGTCTGGCAGGGGGAGGTGCTCATAAACCTGAGAACTCTGCACCCCCTCTCAGTAATTGTTCCCTCTCCATTCTGCCCCCTTTTGGTTGTGGTGGCATGTCCTCTGTTCACCTTTTTCGCATCATGACTTAGACCTTTTCCTTCTGACAGCCAATCTTCTGAACGAGAGGCACTAACAATCAAATATTTGGGTGTTATTCACCAGAAGAGCAAAAAGCTCTCTTTGCTTTCTGCATTTAGAAAATGAAAGCTACTGTTTTAGAACGCACTGAGCTAGGATGGTACATAATCTGACTGGGTCGCAATATTTGATTTATATTGTTTTTCCTTAGTTGTTTTCCTTATATTCTTTTTCCTCCTCCCTTAGAGGAGGATGGGGTACGTGTCCTCCATGAAGGAGAGCAGGACAGAAGTGCAGGGCGGTAGGCATGGGGCTGACTTGAGTTTTCTCGGCACCCAACTGATGGTGATGCTCGTGGTCTGAGTGCGTGTTGCCTGCTGTTCATTTGGCTTTTCCCGAGAAGACTGGAGGGCAGAACAGGCACTCAGAGTTTCCCCAAGTGGTGGAAGTTGTTTAAGAGCTGCTTACCCTCCTCAGACTGTCCAGTGACTGTTTGACAGTATTGAAGGAGTGGTTGTATTTGCCAGACCTTTGCTGTATGCCCTCAGGACCCCGGGCCCAGCGTGGCCTGCCAGTCCACACTCAGTTTACCTCGGACCATTTGGGAGAGTTAAAACTGCAACTTAGTTACAGTACTAGCTCTTGTAACAATAAAATCTCAAAATAAATAATAGTTTAAACACAACAGAAATTTATTTTCTTTTTCATGAAGTCCAAAACTTGTTTTAACTTTTCTCTGGGCAATGGTGCAGAGATTTTCTCCGTGCGGTGTGTGGCTCCTCCATCCTTAACCAGTGGCTTCCGAGGTCAAGGATTGATTGGCATCAGGCTGGTGAGAGAGAAGGAGAAAGAGGATGGGAATGCTTTCAAGGGGAGTGTTTCTGTGGGCCAGGCCCATTCCATTCCCTTGGCCAGAAATCAGACATAGGGCCACACTTAACTTCTAGGTGGGGTCTAGTTTTGTGCTCCGGGAGAAGAGGAAATAATTTTGGTGAGGTCAGTCTCTGCCACCAAACAGTAAGGATGAAAAACTAACATTTATAAAGCATTTGCTTTGTGCCAGGCATTGTGTTAGCACTTTACCCACATTATTTTTAAATTTCATTTACCACGTGACTCACCACTTTAAAGTATACAATTCATCGGTTTTTTTGCATATTCACAGAATTGTGTGACCATCACCACAGTCTATTTTCAATCATTTCAACACCCTAGAAAGAAATCCATATCCAGGCTCTCTGTGTCCAAAGTCTCTGTTGTTTCGTTTCTCTCCCTGGATTACCCTACTTCCCATTTACTTTCCTTCTGCTACTGTCCTCTATGTTACCCCTTATGCACCGCAAGTAAGTGAAACCAAGGGAGAGCCTGGTGGTGGGTACTGGGGGCACCTATTGCATGGAGCACCGGGTGTGGGGAATGGGGAATGAATCTTGGAACACTGGGAAAAAAAGATTTAAGTAACAATAAAAAAATTAAAAATGCAGAAAAAAAAAAAGGAAACCCATATCATTAGCAGTCAGTCCTCACTTCCTCTCAGTCCCCTCCGTAATCTGAGGCAACCACCAGTTTACTTTGTCTAGATAGATTTGCCTGTTCTGAACATTTCATATCAGTGGAATACCTACATTCTGTTATATAATCCTCACAATAGCCCTATAAGGTAGGCAAATTTTTATTCCCATTTTACAGATTAACAGGGGATCAGCTTGCCTGAATGATTTGCTAATAAGTTTAAACGCTGTTCCTCACTGAAGGCCATCATATGGGCTGAATCCCAAGTATAAAGAATAATCATGCCATGATTTGGAGGGAAAGAGCAGAAGGAGTGTTTGTTTGTTTGCTTTGTCATGGCAAAAAAGCTGCCTTCTTCATGGATGGCTCCTTCACGAAACAGGCATTTAGGAGTCCGAAAGTTTGCAATTGAAGTCCACACCTACCGCTCTACCAGTGTATGCAAAAAATATGCTCCTTAATTCCTCTCAAGTCTTAGTTTTTATCTCTAAAACAGGAATAATGTATCTCTGTTTGCTGGGAGGATTCAGTGAGATTAACCTATGCGAAAACTGTTCCCACAACCTTACGCAGTTGATGCCTTGCCAGTGCTAGTTGTTCCTGCTTAGAAGTGAGAATCTGGCTATAATTGGGCGGCCACAGAAATTATGTTAATGTATCTGGGCCTCCAGGATGCTGTCCAAGGAGAAGTTTTTGTGACTTGCATTTTATAGTATCCAGATTACAACCCAGGAGGGGCTCGGACCCTTGGAGGATCTGGCACAGCGAGGGTTAGAAAAATGGGACATATTCTCCGGGATAGAAAAACAATGTGCAGAGTCTCATCCGTCAACTTCTGATCTCAGCTGGGCAGAGCCGCTTGTTATAGGCACCTGGAAAGAACCAGCTGAGCCAGTGTAAGTTGGAAGTTCCTTGGGAAAGAAGATAAGCTGGCTGAGTTTCTGTAGGCAAAGAGCCAGTAACGAGGTTTCCAGCTTTCCATCACATGCACTTTTCATCACTTTCAGCTCAGCCAGAGACAGCAAAGCCTCATACTCGGGGACCAGGTGTATATTTGAGAGACTCAAGAAGGTAGTTATAAAGGAGTGAATTGTGCTTTTGTTCCATTGACCCGTTCCCCACTCTACCCTGTCCTTAGCCATCACAGTAGTAAAATCTAGACATGAGAGCACAGAGAAGACAGTGGGAGAAGTTATATTGGTGGTGGCTGGCCTCAGTCATATAGCCAGATCATCGGAAAAGGTCTGAACCCTAGAACATCCCAAGAACCCTAGGTAGGATTATGGACATATTTCACCCTTAAAAATATGCCCTAGAAGCCTCTAGTTCTGCCATATCCTCATTGCAGGGGCAAGTGACTTATTCTGTCTGAGCCTCTATTTCCATACAGGATTGTTACCTGGATAGCCATGCAAGCTGCATAATTCCAGGTGCTTTTATTCATACACACTAGAGGTCGGCATATTGCAAACTCCTTAAGGGCCAGATACTAAATATTTTAGGTTTTACTGGCCATATGGTCTGTGTTGCATCTAATCAACTCTGCTATTGTCATGTAAAAGCAGCTGTAGATAGTACATAAACGAATGGGTATGGCTATGTTCCAATAAAACTTTATTTATGGGCCCTGAAATTTGAATACTGTATAATTTTCATGTGCCTCAAAGCATTATTCTTTCTTTGATTTTTTTTTTCAGCTAATTAAAATGTGAAAACCATTCTTGGCTGTACGAAACCAGAGAGCAGGCCAGATTTGGTCTGCAGGCCATGGTTTGCAGACTCCCAACATACACTAAAATATGTTTATTACCCTCCAAAGAGATGCAGTGTGATGCCGTGATCATCATAAGGGCAAAATAAGAAAATGCATCTAAAGGGATTAGCATAGTATCTGCCCCTTATAAGTGGTTGGCAAATAGTCATTACTATTAGCCCCTTAAAAAGAAAAAAAAAAAAAGGAGGGCGTCTAGGTGGCTCAGAGGGTTAAGGCTCTGCCTTCAGCTCAGGTCATGATCTCAGGGTCCTGGGATCGAGGCCCACATTGGGTTCTCTGCTCAGCAAGGAGCCTGCTTCCTCCTCTCTCTCTGCCTGCCTCTCTGCCTACTTGTGATCTCTCTCTCTGTCAAATAAATAAATAAAATCTTTTATCTCTATTTGTCATGGACACTTGGAAAGGGAGGCAGTTATATTTGGTTGCCTACCTTATGTGCTGTATTAAACTTTTGCTGTTATTAAAATATATTTTAAAATTAAAAATATAAAAACTGGTTTGGACAGGTAGTGAGTGGCATTAGTAGGTCACACCATTTTTGGTTTTTTGGTTTTTGGTCTTTCCTTCCTAATGCTCAGGTGTTGCCTCTTCAACTTCTAGATGTGTCTTTAGTACTTTATGCTGTGAGATACTCTATGAAAAATGAGATTAGATCTTTTCTCCCTTGGAACTCTTAGTCTTCTCCAGAGTGAGTATATACATCCCAAGAGTGATAGTCCTTCTCTTTATGTAAATTTTTCATCTCAGCTTTTAAATTTATTCTCATATAGGTTTTACAATGTACATAATGTGCCATAGCATTAATGGTTGTACATCCTATAGCTTATAAATATATAAGTATTTAGATAATGAGGGTTTTGTGCTCAAAAAAATTTAAACAATGATGTCAGCAACCAAACTTTTAAGACCTCTGTTCTAGGAGGAGATAAAAAGTATCCCAGTGGAAAACAAGAGTTGGTATGAGTGATACAGGTTTTTATTCACAATGACACAAGTGTTTTTTAAGATATGAATTAAAATTTACTCTGGTGTCTCTTTTGTGGCAAGTAGATAGCAAGACATATTATATTTTTAGTCTTATAATAACAAACAACTAGCTATATGAAATAGGTTCTACTATCCCCATTTTATAGATGATGAACCAAGACTCAATTTGGAGAAGTTAAGCAACTTGCAAAGGTCAGCTTGAGTGAATCAGGACTGTCTAACTATAAAGCATGACATTTTCCACTTTAGCCTTCATTGTGTTGAAGAAGTTCATGGAAAAGGAACCATTATTCTTTGGTGTTCCTAAGCTCCGAATTTAGTCGCTTTTTCATTATGTGTTCTTAGGTTATTGAGTGGTAAATGGGTAAAACTCCACTCCCCCAGAGATCCATGATCTTGCCCCAATTTTGCCCCCACTCCCACAGGAGCTTTGTGTATCATGTACTTCTTACTCTGAGTGGAATGTCCTTAATTGGATATCTCCTAGTAATCCATCAAGATTCAGCTTAGACATCACCTCTTCCAGGAAGCCTGGACTTTACTCCCTGACTTGACTCCCTGCCCTCCCAAAACTAAATGGGTTGCCTTTTCTCTAGGCATCTATAGAACTTTAGTAAAAGACCTTATAACATAAGCAATAGGCTATGTAGTTAGATGTTATCTGCTCATTACTCACTAGAATGGAAACCCAAGGAACAGAAAACCTGACCTTGATTGTATTGTTTTTCTGGCATGCAACATAATAGTACAGTGCCTGCAACATACCAGGCCTTCCATAAATATGCATGGAATGAAGGAATTCCTTCTTCCTTGATTGGGAGTCTGACATAACTGTGGCAAAAAAAAAAAAAAATGGGTTGAAGTTTGTCTTTACCAGTTTCCTAGGCTAGGACAAATTAGTGGATATATATTAGATTATAGGAGACCAGATAATGGAAAAATAAAGAAAACAATCCTTCATGTGTATGAAGGCTTTTTCCTTCTGGGTATCTCAGAAATTAAGGAGGATGCACAGACTTGAGTCAATCAAATTTATATTAAAATGTATCTGATGTATCAACATAAGTCTATCTATCTATCTATATATATGTATAAGCATATATATGTTCATGTGGGGGCACATATATAAGCCCACACATATTCATGAGCATGAGTTCATAAAAATAGACTACCACAATTTTTATAAGCTGTCCATTGGATCACAGCATGCTCAGCAAAAGGATGAAGTTCATTAACACTCCCCAGGTTGGCTGTTCCTGCAGAGTTATCCAGTTGCTTTAAATCTCCTGTGGTCATAAAGCTATTTCCCTCTTTACCTCTTCCTTTAAAGGGAGCTAGCATTACTGAGAGCTTTTGCTATGTTATAGATACTCAACATAGGGGATCTTATTTAATCTTCAGATATTTGCACAAACCTATAGGTCCTGAACCAAAAGAAAATGGGGCAAATCAAAAGCAAGTCAGGAATTTTTTAAAGATTTTATTTATTCAATAGAGAGAAGCACAGCCAGAGAGAGAACAGAAGCAGGGGGAGTGAGAGAGGGAGAAGCAGGCTTCCCACTGAGCAGGGAGCCCGATGTGGGACTCGATCCCGGGTCTCTGGGATCATGACCCGAGCCAAAGGCAGTCGCTTAACCAACTGAGCCACCCAGGCGCCCTGCAAGTCGAGAATTTAACTGAAATTGAAAATGCTCACTAAGAAAGCAGGAAGAACACAGGCAAGCAGACTAAGAAAAGTCAGAATTGTGTTCATTTCAGTTGCAAATGATTACTGTTAAATTCAGTTATATGAATTTGTCGCAAGGGATTATACCAAATTAAATTATCATTAATAAAGTGAGAGTGTGACCATTAGCACAGACTTTTTATCAGAGCAGGGAGGGGCCTTTTCAGTTGATTGAGAGAAAAGCTTTCTTCGGACCACCAAATGTTGCTACCTGTGAAGGGCTTTCTTACTCGTTGAAAGGGGACAGCATTGGAGCAGTTGTCCGCAGACTTTTATAATTCATAGCCGAGAAACATTTCAGAACAAACGCCAACAGAATTGCCAGCTTATCTTGCCAGTAAAATGAACTTGGGAAAAAAGAGCAAACAGGATTAGAAAAGTGAGATCTATTCTCACCATCATTTTAGAAATACAAAGACAACTTAACAGTGAACAGCAAAAAGAAAAAGTAAAGAGTAGGAAGGACCGAATCTTATAATAAATGAAGGTCCTTTTAGGTTGGTGAAAACCACCACACACTCCTTATTCTTCTCATTCTGCCCCAGAGAGGGGAGGGAGGGTCAGGGCCAGCCTCTAAGGACTGTTCCCTCTGCTATGCCTAGGTTCATTTAAAGTCAGCCACATCCCGATGTAAGTCCAGGCCGTACAGATTCCCAGCTGCGATACCTGGAGCAGGTTACTCTACTTTCCTGAGCTGGGATTTCCTCCCATGTCGGATGCGGATTTTATCTGACTGTATTAACTTCCTAGGTGTCCTGTAATAAAGGATTTCAGTCTAGGTGGCTTACCACATCAGAAGTGTATTGTCTCATGGTTCTGGATCCCAGAAGTCTAAAATCATGCTCCCACTGCAGGTGCTAGAAGAGGATCCGTCTCAGGCCTCTCTCTTAGCTTCTGGGAGTTCCTAGGCTTTTAGCGGCATGACTCCAGTCTTCACATAGTGTTCTTATGGTGCACACATCGTGTCCAAATTTCTCCCTTCTATAAGGATATTAGTCTTACTGGATTAGAGAACTACTGTCCTCCAGTAGGATGACTTCCTAACTAATTACATCTGACACAATCTGTCTTCAAAATAATGTCACATTCTGAGATATTGGGGGTTAGGACTCCAACATGCGAGTTTTAGGGGGATACAAGTTGATTGATAGCATTGACCAGATCTCATGGAGCTGTATCAAAGCCATTTGCAGGACAGGCTGAATACTTTGTAAAGTACCAGAGTAACAAAAGGAAAATTTATAATTGAGGAATTTATGATTTAGGGACAGGAAGCAATTTACACAAGGATATATAACTAAGAAATAGTTAGGACTTTGAATACATCCATTTAATAAATATTTTAAATACCTGTTCTGTGGCAGACCCCGTTCTAGTGCTAGAGATTTAGCCTGGAACAAAATAGACAAGGCCCTTGACTTCATGAAGCTTGCATTCTAGTGGGGGGCGGGGAATAAATGCTAATGAAGTAAACAGTTAAATATATAGCATACACGGTAGTACAGGTAAGTACTGTAAATATAAAGTCCAATAAGGGAGTAGCAAATAACAGGGGAATGGAAGATGCCCTTCTATATAGGATGTCTAAAGACTTCCTTTATGAAGAGACATGCGTACAGAATCCTTCCTGACTGCAATGAAGGGACCAGTTCTCAGGGAAAGGGCAGCCACTGAAGGGAAGTGAGCAGGGAGTACGGGATCTGATTTTTGTTTTAAAAGAATCACTCTGGCTGCTGTGTGGACAGTAATTTGTAACACGGCAAGAGTCAAGTAAAGAAACCAGTAGGAGGTGATTGCAGAGATGCATATGAGAGTTGGTGGTGACATAGATTGGGGATAAGGGCAGAAATGGAGGAAAGATTTGCAGTGTGTTTGGAAGACAGAATTAACAGCATTGGCTAATGAATAAGATGTAGGATAGAAGATAAAAAGAAGAGTCCAGAACGACTGCCAGGTTTTTGGCCAGAGCAACTAGGTGAATGATTATGCCGTTTACTGAAACATATTGGGGTACACCAGATTTGGGAGAACTCACAATGTCCTTTGGTTTTGGACATTTTATTTATTTATTTGTTTGTTTATTTATTTTTTAAAAATATTTATCTTTTTTAAAAAAGATTTTGTTTATTTTGACAGAGACAGAGAGAGAGGAAACACAAGCAGAGGGAGTGGGAGAGGGAGAAGCAGGTTCCTGCTGAGCAGGGAGCCTGACATGGGGCTCAATCCCAGGATCCCTGGGACCATGACTGGAGCCAAAGACAGATGCTTAACAGAGTCACCCAGGAGCCACTACTTCTGTAATTCTTCACTGTACAATCCTATGCAAGTTACTTATCTCACCGTTCTAAGAAAGGGAGTTGGTCTAGATGTTTCCAGACCTGAAGTGAATTTTCAAGGAATAAGGAACAAAAGGAACAAGATCTACTGGGACTCAAAGAAGCCATGTTTTTTCTTTATTTTCCCCTCTGTCTTCTCTTTTGGGTTTTGGACATTTTAAATATGAAAAGTCTATCAGATGGTCATGTGGAGATTCTTAGATGTGGAATGCAACTGCGTCTAAAAATCTGGAGTTCAGGTCCAGTTGGGACTAGCAGTAGGCACTCTGTAGGGGGCATTAAGCCTTGACTGATTGACCTAGCAAGTGAGTGCAGGTAAGGAGGTCTAATTGTGAGCCCCGGGGCCCTGTGTAAATTTGGAAGATCAGGAGAAGGACCCAGCAGGAGACACTTAGAGAAGGGTGGGTTGGGGAGGTCAGAGGGAAACCAAGGGGGTGTCTCAGGAACCAAGTAAAGGGAGTTGATTCCAGGAAGTTGTAACGAGTTCTGCCACGGGGCTAGGAAGAGATTGAGTACATGGGACTACATGGCCATTGGTTATGTTAGTGTGCAGGTCATTACTTACCTAATAAAAGCAATTCTGGTGGGATTTGGGAGCAAATTAAGTCAGTTAAATAGAGAAGAGGCTAGGAGGAAGTAAAAACAATGAGAACGGACATTCGATGTTCTTTGCTGCTCAGTTTCTTAGAAGCAGTAGATTGAGAGCAGGCTCTGCAGTCTCAGACTGGTCATTATTCTGACCATGCCATTTATCAAATCACCTAACATCTCCACCCACAGTGTCCTCATCTGCAAAGTAGGGATAATAATATAACCCATATGAAAATGCCGTGAGGGTTAAGTGAGATAAGCAATAAAGTTTAACACCTTGCTAGCCCATAATAAGTGCTCAGTAATATTACAGATTTCACTAATGTCAGCAAAGTACTGATGTAGTCTCAAGGCTCCGCATAGTTTTTTATGTCTGGAAGCAATTGGTAGCATGAAGAAATAATTATGACAGAATACATGTTACTGTATCAGGGTGCCTGGGTGGCTCAGTCAGTTAAGCATCTGCCTTCGGCTCAGGTTATGATCCCAGGATCCTGGGATGGAGCCCTGTGCCCAGCTCCCCTCTCAGCTGGGAGTCTGCTTGTCCCTCTGCTCATCCCCCTGCTCATACTCTCTCTCTCAGTTAAATAAATAAAATCTTTTTTTAAAAAGAGTATATGTTATGATTATCCTTAACATGGGAACAGAGCAGTGTGTTATAATATAAAAACTATAAACAGCATATTAATTTTCCGTGGGCTGTGTCATGGAGGAATAGCCAGGCAGTGCAGGGATGGACACAGAGAAATGGCTTTGGCATGAATTTTTGGGCATCATGGCAGATGAAGGATCTGAAAATCATGGGAAGGATTAGAATAGACCAAGCATCATGAGACCATAGGGTAGATAACCCACATATCAATATATAGGAAATAACCATTTATCTTGTAAGCATATTTACTCTTTGCCACACATGGTGTTTACACCTGGCCTTTCTAACCATTTAGAAACTCAAGTCCCTCTCTCCCAACTCCCAGTTATGTTTCATACCTCTGCTCCTACAGTGCCTAGTATGAAGTGTGGTCATGAAAGAGGGGGGCACCTCATCCGTGCATATTCCATACACCCTAGTAAGGTGCATATAGGGAAAAATACTTGGCTCTTGAGTCATCATCTAGAAACACAGAGCTAGGAAAATCTCTCCTATTTAAGTCTGCATAGCCTGGAACATTACAGCATCACCATGTCCCATAGAGGACTACCACTGATAGTGCTTAAGCAATGTTGGTTGCATTGAAGCTTACTACATTGCTTATCTACATTGAAGATAGCAGTTTCTTAAATGGATGAACGACTTCATCAGATTGAGAGCTCACAGGTAGCCAAAGGCTAGGGTATATTGACTTAAGGCAGGAGTTTGCAGTGGAAGCTTCGAGAGACACCTGTCTCCTTGCCCGGCATACCTTGACTTAATGGCAATAGAGGTATAGCTGTGTGCAGAAATTCACTGTCATGATGGATTTTGCTACAGGTGCTTGTTCGAAACAGGTAAAGTAAGCCTAGTCGGTCTCACTGTGAACAGCAAATGACTGGAAATATGCTTTCCTGGGCTGGTGAGTTCATCTGACTAGTGGTGGAAGTGGAGTAGAGTGAAGCTACTGAGCTGAACAGGCAACCGAGAGCAGAGCCCCAGGCCTGCCATTCTCTGGCAGGGAGCCCATGCGTTCTTGGTGACATTCTGCCATCTAGATGATGGATGTCTCTGAGGCTGTCGCCGCTTCTTCACAGGCAGGCAGATGGGAAGACTCCTTGGCAAACACCAGTTGACATTTTAAGAGACAGTTTAAGTGGAAAGTGAGGCAGAAATCCATTTTCCAAAAGTATGCTAAGAAAAATAGCGGTTTAGGGTTATGCAGTGTAAGGCAGGCACTGTACTTTCTTGATATGGTTTACTTCATCTTACAAGGTAAGAATTAGACCCATTTTAGATAAAGCAACCCATTTTACAATGAATTAGTGGCAAAACCAGGGTTTATACACAAGTCCATTTGGTTGCAAAACCTAAGATCTTTTTTTAATTTCTGCTAGTGGTCATAGTAAATAAATAAATCTGCTCCATTGCTCATCTGCCTCCCACTGCTTGGGAAGGGGTGATAGGTTTAAGAGCGTGGGCTGTGCGGCCAGGTTGCCTGGAGTCCTTTCCAGCCCGCCAGTGAGCAGCTGTGAGCCCCCTCGGATTTGTTCACCTCTCTGAATGTCAGTTTTCTCATCTGCCATATGTTGTTGACAATAGCTAATACCTACCTCATCGGGATGTTTTGAAGATTAAATGAGTCTAAGCACCTAGAACACTGCCCGACGCGTAAGAAGGGCTCAGCGGTGGCTCTTCTGGTTATCAAAAACATGTTTTCCCGCGCTGATACCCAGTGAACACAAAGAGGCAGTCCTGACCTTGTCGGAGAGGAAGCAAACCGCTCAGACACCGCTCTGCTCCCGCCACAGCCCGCCTAATAATGATCCCGGGTCAGTCAGTGATACAGTTACTGATTTCTGCGTGCCTTCTCATTTCCAGGGCTTCCATGCTCTAGAGGTAGCATAGTAAGATAGAATAAGATCGTTCTTGACACGGAAGACCTGGGTGGGGGTTCAGGCTCCAATCACAGTTGGAAACTGTGGGATCTGGGCAAGTCCCTTTCTCTTTCTTGCCATGGGTTCCCCATCAGCACAGCGAGCAGGTTGAACTCCCTCATGGCCAGGGTTCCTTGAACCCCTCAGTTTTGGTGAACATCCAGCAAAGTCACTTAACTTCCCTGAGCCCTGGCGGCTCATTTACACTGTAGTGCTACACCTCTCCTGGTTCCTGAGAGGCTCAGAAAGAGCGGAAGTGTCTGGTACGATGTGCCATGCTCTGCAAACATGAGGGCTGATCTTCACAGAACTGTGATGAGAATTAACCCCGAATGCTGTGGCTCGCTAGGCATATGTGTGAGATGCAAGGGCTTTTTGCATTTTGCCATCTTGCCTGCCCCCCACTGGGTTGGGTGGATCCACCTTAACAAGGTGTGGGGGAACACAAGTGGAGGATGGGGGTGCAGTAGTGATGGTGGGAAAGCATCTTATTGGTTAATGCTGGTACATCCCAGGCACCAATTACTGTCACTGCCCTAAAGCTGATATATTTATCAGGATGAGTTACAAGGAAATATATGTACCCAGGGAACGAGAATGCTGCATGGTCACCCCCTGTGATGTAAAATATAAGAGTCTAGGAGGGGCTGTTTTATAATTCATCAGGTTTCGCTAGTGAGTTCCATCGGAGTCTTAGTTATAAAGGCAAGTGTGAACCGGACGGCAGACAGGAGAACCTGGCACCAAGGAGACGGAGAAGCTGCCTGGGGTGCCTCCTGCCTCCTCCCTGCTTTGTTCCAATAATTTTGTGCTCGGTAAGTTCTCTGGCTTTGCAGCTAATCGTTGTTGTTGAATCAGCTTGGCAGATGAATGTGTAGTTTGGAATATGCACTTGCTGTCAGAAGAAAGTGTGTGTCAGTGTTTGGGCTTCTGACAAATTGCACAGTTCCCTTTAATGAGCAAAATAGCTGAAGAGATGAAACAAAACCCGGCAGATCAATTATTCACCTTGATCCTTGGAAGGCTGCTTTCTTCGGTTGCTAAAGTTTCTCGGGTTTCATTCTGTCAGTTTCATTTGTTGGAGGAGCTTTGAAAAGAGCAAGTCTCTTTGTCACGAAATTGTTTTTCTTAGCTGCTAAAAGGAGGTATGTACAGGGTGGTCTGTCCACCCCCACCCCCAGCTTACTCTCCCCAGCAATCGGTAAATCTTAAAACAGACCGTTTGCCTGGTAACCAGCTCCAACAGAGCTGAACCTGTGGAAGGCAAGATTCCAATCGCAGTCTTTTGTGTGAACAGAACCAAGGGGCTGTGAATGATTGTCATTGTGGAGATGATTGTGAAACTCGGTATGGTGGTCGTCCCCGCATCTTGCCGGGAGGGCATCAGAATCCGGAGGAGATTTGCATTTGGCATGCCTGTTGATGATGTGGAAAGGGGGTGAAGGAAAAGCCTGGTTCGTATGGAATGAGCCGTACAACACCCGTAGGACAAACAAATGCACACAACATGACTGTTGAATTTGAGTAACTTGTAATTGTTTTCTCTAGTTTCCTATTCCCATTAAGAATTACCTGAAGCTGTGTTTGGATCATCAGCTGGGTGTGCGCCAGGTCCTCGTTCTGGGTCCTGGCGAGAGGCAGGGTGAGCGCTAACTCCTGGTCAGCTAGCCGCAGGAAGTCGTTTCCTCCTCTGAAGGAAAGCAGCGAAAGCTGTACCTTTCCGGACTCCTTTCTGCTGTGTTCTTTTGCATCTGTCCAAATCTCATGGAAACCAACAGCTTGGCGTATTTTTTTCTTTCTTCTTTTTTTTTTTTTTGCAGTAGCAGATTTAACTGTGGTGTCATATGGTATATTATATATGGAGAGGAATAGCAAGACATTTTTCTGAATGTTTAAGTGCGTCTGTCTTGTTGACATTTGCTTTATTTCCCCAGCAAGGAGCTAGTGTCTTCTGAACCCACACATGTTTGCTTGTCCGAAGTGCTTACCTTATGCAAAATTGCACTTTCTCTTTACGTGTAGAATCTGTAGCTCTGGTGAGAATATCATCTTCATTCTTAAGGAAACAACTTGTTTTAGTATCTCTTTGAAAAGAATGATGCATTTATTTTTCAGGGGCTCAGCTTGCTCTTTGCTTTTTCCTGGTAAAAATTTTGGTCATCGGTACCGCTATGCTTCCGATAAAGTTATTTCTCCTTTCCCAGTATACTTCCTGATTGCGCCAAAACTTGAGCAGATTTGGAATGTGGAATATATCTTTTGGCAGGAATACATTTTTTCAGGCATATTTCTTTTGTCCATAAATAGCTTTTCCATATTTTCCATTTCTCTGAAGAAGTTCTGTTTAAAAGACCAGAGGAGTGATGTATTGTGGTTGGCACTTAGGGGTCTGTAACCTGAGACTTGGTTTCTAATCTACAAACGGCTGCCCCACATGGGGTCTGTAAAATGTCTTTTCGTCTTGTGTTCAGCTCAAAACCTCTGGGCTCCAGTACTAATGATTAGGTAGCGAATTCAGCAAGTCCTTGCAGGTAAAAACAAACATCTGCATCTGAAGGTCTGACTTTAGCTGAAGGTTCCTGAAAGTGTTAATATATTTTAATGCCAGGAACAATATAGTTGTAAAGTACTTTTGCGAAGTATCATACATTGGATTTTATTGTGTCACATTTTCTTTAAATCGCACGCCAGAGCCCCTGGTTTATTTTGTGGCAGTATCTGGGTTTTGATCTGTGTGGTTTTATCAAGAAATAAACCAGTGTACGATCTCAGTAAATGGAGTTTCTTCTTATTTGGTGGTGTTTTTTTTTCATCTTCTCCACCCACCAAGAATATGATCTATTTATAGCAACAAAAGAAAATTTAGCTTGAGTTAGTCTCAATTAAATTAGCAGTAAGACAGTCATGAACTGTGACAAGAACCTTCTGAGAATGTACATACCCACAAAAATATGTCTCTCGACAAAGGATTAAAAGCCAAAGAGGCATTGACATTTTGCCGACGTGACATATAGCATTTTCTTTGAGAGAGGTTGGGAAGGGTGAAAGGGAGAGAGATTTAAGGGAGCTGTTAGGAGCCTGGCTTCAGCCCTGTGGGAATGAAAAGGGCAGGGACTTTGTGTGGCTGGGCTGCACCTCACTCTCCTTACCTGTCAAATGGGGGAGGGGACAGTTAGGAAGATTACTCCAGAGAGAGGTTGTATGTAAAGCACTGGTACACAGTGTGGCACAAAGGGGACCCAGTAAAAGGTAGTCATTCTTCTATGTGTCGAATTTCACAAAATATGTTAACAAAGTCTGATGTTGGCTTTGAAAAAACTGTACACAGTAAATAGGAAGATTACAAAAATTTTTCATGTTAGTAAGATAGTTCTTAGAGCAAGAAACTCTGTTGTTGTTTTTGTTTTGGAAACCTCGTAAAGATGATGTTATTACCTTTCAGTGTATTCTTAACTAATTATCAGAATGGCATCCAAAGTCCTTACATGATTCAAAGAACAAACTTGGTTTCAAATGGGAAGCATGGAAGCAAACTGATGCCAAATAATATTCTAGCCTTCTGAGTTTTTTGCTCAGCACTGATTAGGTCATAACTCTGGCCCTAACACTGCATTAAAGTACCTGATTATTATAATAAATATCATTTGTTATAATAGCATTCTGCATAAGTCCCACACAGAGTACTCAGGGCCTTACCTTTATTTTCTCATTTAGTCTTCATCACTATCCTACTAGGTAGGTTCTCTTTTGCTTCCCATTACCAAATGAGAAAATGAAATTAGAGAAAATCTCGTTTAAATACTGCTAATTTAAGTTGGGGTATGGCAACACCAGAATTTGAACTCATACCTGTCTGATTAGAATCTATACTACAGCTATGATACACTGGAATTATTCAGTCGGATTTCTCCAGCTCTGCATGGTTCCATTTCAGAAATTTGGCCCTATATTCTCCTTTGATGCTTCTCCCCACATATTTAACCTCTGTCAGTTTAGGGGGTGTAAAAAAAAATGTTGAAGATTTCCCTTTCCTTTGCTCTCATTTTTAGTCTATGCCAATCAAGATCAATCAAGATTTTCCTGAGCTCTCTTTATAATTCTCAACAAAATATAAAACTTACTATAGGGGTGCCTGGGTGGCTCAGTTGGTTAAGCATCAGCCTTTGGCTCAGGTCATGATCCCAGAGTTCCAGGTTGGAGCCCCACATCGGGCTCCTCCCTGCTCGGCGGGAGGCCTGCTTCTCCCTCTCCTACTCCCCCTGCTTCTGTTCCCTTTCTAGCTGTGTTTCTCCCTGTCAAATAAATAAATAAAATCTTAAAAAACTTACTACAGGGCGCCTGGGTGGCTCACTGGGTTAAAGCCTCTGCTTCCAGCTCAGATCACGATCTCAGGGTCCTGGGATCTAGGTCTGCATCAAGCTCTCTGTTCAGCAGGGAGCCTGCTTCCTTCTCTCTCTCTGCCTGCCTCTCTGCCTACTTGTGATTTCTCTGTGTGCCAAATAAATAAATAAAATCTTTAAAAAAAACTTATTATAAAAAGATATAAACATTTAAAAGACTATAAATCTACCAAATTCAGGATACACTCTAAAAGTTACCCTGAATCGCTGCTGCCCTTTGACTTGGGCAACCTTCCTCTGCATCTCTGATTTTTAGAGGAGTCTGCCTGCCAAGAGGTGGGTGCATTCAGATCTTGCTCTCTAGAGTGTATTCTGGATAACTAGAGCCTCAGAATTTCTTCCCCAAACAACCCTGAGCCCACTGCAGAATAGGACACTGTGTCCACCCGTGGGTATGAAGGAAAACCAATAGGCTGCTATTTGCCTAGGAGAGAGGAATGAAGCTAAGGGATGGGAATATGTTGATCAGAGCTTGGACTCACGAGTTGGGATGTTCACACATTGATGTGAAAGTCCTTTTGTGGTGCAGGAAGAAATAATGGCAAAGAAGAGGGGCTGGCCGAGGTCTGGGGACCTCTACTTGTGTTCTTGCTCTGGACCCCAAAAGTGTTAGGGACCGCCGAACCCTGTGCTGAAGAATATTTGTTTATATTGCAGGATAGTGAAGCTAAACTTCCAGTGGGTTCATTTTGTGGGACTCTTGTTTGTTTTTGCTTTTTTGACCTTTTTCCCCATTAAGCCAACAGAAATCACTTGATCAAGAAAGTGGCCGAAGCTCTGAAGATCTCAGGCTAAAAGCTTTTCAGGTTCCACTTTGGAACTGACAGCAGCATGATCCATCGAGGCTAGACATTGGCCTTTCTTCCAGTTCAGAGGCATAGAGTGACTTTGGAAGGTGACTGTGGGGTCAGCTGGATTAAAACTCTCTGCCATTTATCTTTTTATGCCATTTGAAAATACAGTTGCTCAGAGAGACTGTTGTTAATTTCAGGTGCCCTTTTTTTATCTCTAGTTTCAAATTGCTGTTGTAACTCTTTGTGGTACGGACTAGTGGAAGGCTGCCTGAAGCATCCACGTGAGACCTGGTCTTATAGGCTATTTTGAAAAGCAGCAGTGACATCGAAAGGCTTTTTGTGGCCTTCAGTCATTATCACAGCCCCTTCTTTTTTCCAGGGCTCATGCTCCCAGAGACTGCTTTTCATCTTCTGTTGTATTGGATACAAAGATACACCTAACAAAAACTAACAACCAGGAGTTCCAGGCAGCAAAATCTCTAATTATTATGAATCTTGAGGATTTAGGGTTGTTGGTTTTTTTCTTTTTAATGCAGTGGAAGCTATTATGCAGTGAACAGTGATTTTTAGTTTTGTTTTTGTTACTCTCCCTGAAGTCGTTTGTGGATGGAAGGGCAGAATGCATCTTGGGAACTATTTCTTATTACCAAATCCTATAACCTTGCTTCCCTTATCTGTATAGCAAGTATAGTAATTCCTATCTCAAGGCTGTTGGGAAGAAGTAACTGAGATAACTATACCCCAATAAACAGCTATTCCTTCAGCCATGTGGAAACATCTGGCAGAGCAGATATTTTGCTTATAGTGTGACTACAGTAAATGTTTACGCAGTCTGAAAGTAAAGCAGTTGGGTCACCTGCATGACTCACTCATTTGAGCTTCCAGCTCTTGATTTCAGCTGAGTCATAATCTCAGGGTCGTGGGATCAAGCCCCATGTTGGGCTCTGTGCCCAGGGCAGTCTGCTTGTCCCTCTCCCTCTGCTCCTCCCCCTGTTCTCCTCTCTTTTTCTGTCACTCAAATAAATAAGTAAAATCCTAATAAGAAAAAGAAAATACAGCGGCGAAGCAGATGACTCTGTGATGACCAAGGTATACACCATGTTTATTTGGCCCGGCAGAGGTGGTAGTAGGAATGGTCCCGGGAGGAAAACGCAAACCAAAACAGGACAAAAGAAAATTTATCATTTAGCCTCTCCATTGACAACTCCTGGCAGTGTCCATGTTGGGTGGTGATAAAGCCATTGGATTTTTACTTTATTTTTTTATGCTTTATGTATCTTTTGGAACTTTGTAATGAGCATGCATTGTTTATACGATTGGGAAGACAAAAATATATTTTTAGGGACTTGGATTAAAGTGGAAAAGGGTGATGGATAGACTGTGGAAGATATCTAACTCTATGGGATCAGGTCACATATAAAAAATATTCAAAATACTTTGGAAAGAGAAGTTTTCTGGTCTGAATAATCCAGATTAGCTTATTTTATTTACTTTTTGGGGATTTTTTTTTTTTTTGGTCTCTTACTAATCATTTAGTAAGCATAGACTAGTGCCAAATTTCTGCTAGGTGCTAAGATCACAAAGATGAAAAATTAGGATCTTTGAGGTCAAGGAGTTTATAAACCAAGGAAAATGAACATGTGAGGCCACAATTCAAACACAGTGCGATTCTCACTGTGCCATCATAGGAGTAGGTAAGCATGCTCTCTAGTACGAGTAACAGAAACCATGAGTCAAACTGACTTGCTCAGTAAAGGGAATGGGTTGGGAATTGTAACCTAAAAATACAGCAGTAAAGTCAACTTTAAGAAATCTGATCCTATGGCTCACGAGGTTGTCAAGAAATCCATTTCTTTTGGTTTTGTCATATTTTCTCTTATGGTATTGGCTGCACCCTAAGACTCAGTGCTCTCGTGATCCCAGGACAGTTGTCAATGGCTCCTAGGCCACCTTTTTCCTTAGTCATATCTTGCCTGAAAGAGATCCTGAGTGTGGTCCATAAAATTCACTTTGAATGGACTGGCTTACCCATGAGCATAAAACCAAGTCAGTAGCCACATTCTGGAGCTTAGACAGAATAAAGACAGCCTCCGCATGACCTTATGAGTTCCTAAACAAAATCTGGCACCTGTCGCTATTAGGAGGGGGGGGGGGGATGGTGGTGGTGATAGATGCTGGCCCAGCATCCAGAAACTATCTTTAATTTGTGATATATGCAATACAGCATATACAAACATTCACTAGAATTAATATGAAGGGTATTGGAAAGAAGGTCACGCCTTAGATTGACTTCCACCTTGAGTGGGCATTTGCCAAGGGATAAGAAACAAAGAAAGACTTCCCGGTAGAGACAAAGCTCTCTGCGGTAACAAAAGCTAACTAATTGTTCAACTCTCAGCTTATCTTTATATTGGCACTATTGCAGAAATTACCAGCCAGAAGCCATCTGCCCAGCGGTATAATTAACAGAAAACCTAACGTATCAATTTCACCAAAACCTGCTGTTGGGTTTTAAGCTAAACTACAGTCAAATGTTCTTATTTTTTAGTGTGACTACAGATTTGGTCAACTCAATGTGAACGTTAAAATTTATGTTCCGGGTTCAAAATTACAGCACTTTAGAGCTAGACTATACCGTTGTCATCTTTTTTCTCCTTTTTTGCTTCTGATGGAACCTGTTCCAGAAGGCTAATGTCTCACCCAGTGCCTCAAATTTATTTGGATTTTGATATCTTGAAATTTGTGGTACTAAAGAAACAGAGATACTTTTGACAAAGATGTGTTTTCCTGTTGTATATATGTCACACTGAGAATGAGATAGACTAGAATGAAATATTTGTTAGTCAAATGTCAATGCTTTATGGCAAAATTAGACTTTGGTAAGTGTGTGATTCACAGTTTATGTAATTTATCAATCCTTCAGTTCTTCAGCCTTGGGCAATGCTCACCATTTACTTGAGGAAGTAAAATGTTTCCTGAGTAAGATTGTAATGGATGGGCTTGGTAACAGTTTCCACTAAAACTCCTGGATCCAAATTCAATTAGCTGTGTTTGGATTGTTTTCCAGCTTTGCAACGTAGAAGAGGAAGTAACAGGACTTAATTACTTTCTATAGGAAGTGAACTCATACTGTTGATGATTTTTCTGGCATCCAAATGTAATCATAAAACTTTTTTTTTTTTTAACTCATGAAGCTTGTCTCGGTATTGTCATCCTGCCTACCGAATGAGTTTGAACCTAAATATTCATTGGTCTAGCTTCTTTTCAAAGAACACTCAGTAATGGCAAGACACAGAATCACAGTATATTTCCTTTGGCCATTTGCTTCTGGTATAGTAAATCTGTTCAAAAAACTTGCAGCCAGTCCTGGGCAAGCGGTCCCAACCCAGCTGTGTCAGTGAGGAACCTAAGACATACCCAGAAAACATCCGTGAGTTAGAGAAGACTGCAGTAGCCACGCAAGAAATACTCCACGGGGCGCTGGTTTCTTCGTCTTCAGATTAGACAGATTTTCAGTACAGAGAAAGAAGTAACTAAAAGTAGTGGATGGATAATGGATAATGTTGATTAAAGACACGTATGTCACCCAGGTATTAAAAGGTGTCATTACCCCATGACGCAACTTTACTTCCCCATGGCACAAACCAAATGAACTGTCTTTTGTTTCATTTTGAGATTTAATGGTACCAGTGGACAAACGGCAAGAGAAACTGGTTTTTTGGCTGAATTTCTTACCTCGTCAGTAAATGTTTCGAGTTTCTGACATACAGGGGTTGCCAAAGAGGTATCCAAGACCAGTATTGATATTCAGGCTGCGTAAGGTGTTCCTAGTTCTTAAAACCACTGAAATACTTTCATTCTTGCTGGTAAATAGCTTCTACTCAGGGCCCGTGAGCACCTCCCTCACAGCCGCTTTAGCCTATTCCCCATTCCGGGCCCTTTCCCAGGGCTTTCGCACATCTCCATGATAGAGCAACTAAGGAACTCATCAATTAACTGGAGATTTACTAAGGAGTTAATGCCTGGCACAGCTAGTTAAATATTTTGACAGCACAGCTGTAGGAGACCCATCTTATTTTTTAAGAACTTCTGGCTACAGTTGAGAATAACATTCAGACACACAAAGAACATATAATTTAATGCTAAGATGTTTAAGACAGCACTATGATTTTTTTAAAGAGTGATAAAGGAGATAAGTCAGATTTGGGAAAAAATGGTCAGGGATTTGGATAGGGCAGGAAGAACAAGAGCAGAATGTACAGTTTATTTATTTAACCAGTAATTACTAAATTCCCTATTTGTTTGCTACCACATTATTTGTTTACCTCTCATGATAGCACTATGAGAAGACAGGAGAAAATAAGGCTTGAATCACATAGCCGGAAAGTGTTGGAAAGCCCATGCATTATCCATTCTTGCCTGTTATACCCAAGACTTGGTATTATTAGGTGCTAGCATGGTAAATATGAAGATGTATTTTTTTTACTTGTCAGGGCCAAAAACAAACCTAAGGAAATACTGACAGCCCTTAAGTGAATGAAAGAATGTTCCTGGGTCTTCCGCATTCAAGAACATCATTTTCGAATATGACTGGGCAATACATTTTTATGCTGCTGGCTTCAGTTGCTCCAATAGCAATATAAAAAGTAGAAATATGAGCCCTAGGGAACTAGTTAAACTCCTTATAATTTGATTATCTAATCTTTCAATATTAGTCTTCTTATAATCTTTCCATAGTATGGGAACATTAGAAAAAGCTTCAGCCTCAACATTTAGTCTATTGACAAAGTTTTGCTTTCCATCCTTAAGTGAAAACTGAAAGAACAAGACTATTAATGATTTTATAGCAAATCTTTTTCATTCTGCTTTCCAGTTTATGCCTTATAAAACAATGAGCATGTCCCTACTACAACTTAATTATTTAGGAAAATGTACATTTATGGGCCAGAGTATGGCATTACCTCCTTTCTTCCAAAAATATGTCAGTGAGTTTCTTGAGGGCAGGGATTTGATTTCATGTATCCTTGTGTCCCCAGCAACTAGCATGGTTAACCGATAGCTACCAGGTAATATAGTTTTCAGGGGAGGATGAAGACAATTTGAGATTGATAAGTTAGGGAATAATTTCTAAAGCTGAGCCTTGAAGATGATGCAGGAATATACTACCTGTACAGACAAGGACATTGTAAGGAGATCCTGTATACTGGGCAGTGTTTCCAAAATAAGAATGATGACGTTTTTATGTTTAAGGAAAACAGGGAAGGCCTCAGCGTCTTTGCAGTGTCTTGTGCTCCTGGCAGCCTATTTTTCTGGACTTACTTTCCTACTCCCCTCTTCTTTGTCTTATCCTGGACTCTTCTTTTAAAATTCAGTCTTCTTTGGGGCACCTGAGTGGTGCAGTAGGTTAAGCATCTGACTCTTGGTTTCAGCTCAGGTCATGATCTCAGGATCCTGGGATCGAGCGCTGAATCAGGTTCCACACTCAGCATGGAGTCTGCTTGAGATTCTCTCTCCTCAGCCCCTCCTGCTCATGCTGCCCCTCTTTTCCTCTCTCTTTCTCAAATAAATCATCTTTAAACAATAAAAAATAAAATTCAGACTTTTTCAACAAATAAAGAAAAAAGGGATAGGGAGCCACTTAAAGGACAGACACAGGTAATTGTAATCAGTTGAAGCTTATTGGATCCATATTCAAACAAACTGTAAAAAAAACACATGACATTCATGAGACAGACATTTGAATACCAACTGGATATTCGATAAGTTGTTGGTGATATTTTAAAGGTGGTAATGGTACTGTGCTGATTTTCAAAATAGGTCCTTATCTCCTAGAGATAGACACTGACATGTTCACAGATGAAATTATTTTTATCAGAAAAATAAAGGAGAGAGAAAATGAGTAGGGATACAGATAAAACAAATCAATAAGTAAATAAGCATTATTCGTGCGTTTATTTTGCTTTCGTCTTCCTAGAATCCGTTTCTCTTCCCTCCTCACCAGTGGGGGGTTTCATTTTCTTGCTATATCCCAAATGCTCTAGGCATGTTTTATAATTATCTGTGTATGTGGGTTGCCATCACCAGAAGGAGCTCATTAGTAAGGACTGAGATTTTTCTTTGTCCTCCCATCGACTGGCTCATAGGAGGGGCTCGATAATGTTGGATAGGAAGTAGAAAAATAAATGAGTGGATACAGACCTCCAAGGTCTACATCAGGGCGTGTGTGTTTCAAGGAGTGGGCTCCTGTTCATTTAGCTTCTTTCCATCTGATTCTTAAAAAACAAATCTCAATTCACATTCTATATACAAAACAGTATTTGCTCATAAGAAAGCCAGGAATGCAACAGCCTAATTGAAATTAGGTAATACACACATTTGCATTAATATCCATGAAATGCCACGTTGTGAGGCCATGTTCTTAATTAGTGTAAGATAGCATTGTTCCAAACCTAGCTAGTTGTTATAGAGATAAGGAAAATATAAAGAAAAACACTTTCCTTCTATTTAAAAATTTTTAATTAAACTATGGTTATCTGAAACTTTTTTGCATATAAATTTAGAAAACTTCCGAGGAGACTTTCATCACCTTCCTTGTTAAAGTCTTATGAGCATTCTTTCGGTCCCTTTTAGGTCCTTACTTTGTACTAGTGGAAATTGCGCCTCTGAAAAGTACGGAATGGAAAGATTAGAGGAGGCTTTCCAAGGGATTTAGTCAGTGCTCTTGCCCTTGATCCAAACTATGCTGAAGCATCCAAGATAAACAAAAGTCATCCCCGTTTCTATTGTTTTAAGAAGTTTTTAAGCAAATCACTCATTGGTAGTATACTATTACTGGAAATATTAATTTACTTATGTTGTCAAATTTTTTCTCAAATTAAGCACACACAATAGAAAAGAGTCCATCTGTCCGAATTCTTAGATAGTTACCCACCCAGAAGCAATCCAATGAGATGAATTTGTAACAGTGTGCGTGATATCCCCTAGAGAAACCTGTTTCACAGAAATGGGATTTTCTGTTTTTTAATAAAATTTCTTCATCTATGACAACACAAACTTAGAATTTCATGAATATGTGCATGAGAGAGTGCCCAAAGGGATTTGTTCCTTCCGTGGCATACATGTAGTTTCTGATACAAATAAATTATGGAAAAGGAATATGTATTTCCAGACCTGTTATGGTATCCTATTGTAAGTACTGAATATCCATATATAGACCCTTCAGTGGAGTATGTTATTTTTCTTTTTGTATGTCCAGAATCTAGCACGAGCCGAAAAGAAAGCAAGAGCTTAGTAAATGTTTACCTTTCCTACTGCTTTTACCTTCTCCCCGGAGCCTTATCACCCACCACCACAAACATCCACTTCATTTGTGATGCATGATAAAAACACAGTAATGAAAGGAATAACTGTAACTTGCAGGACTTTGCGGGCAATGTAGACGTTAACTGGACTTCTGCTTCCCTCTATTCACTGGAGCTCATTGGACTTCAACAGGAGAAGCTGGTTGGGTTATGTAGATGGGATTCTGTACCTATCAAAATGTACATCATTGCCCTAAGAGTTGAGAACCCAAAGAATTTAAAGCACAGCTGTAAGACTTGGGGTCTTTTGTTTTTGTTTTTATCATCTACATAGAGTTCTTTCTACCATCTGGGTCAAGGCTTGCTTTTGTCTGACCGTTGGAAAGCCGTAACCTCTTCCACTGGCTTGCCGTAATGAAGAAATCCATATTTTTTCTTTCATTAATTTATTCAGTTATTCATAAAATATGTATTTAGTGCTTACTTTGTTTAGCACTATTCTGGTACTAGAAAACGTCTGAAAGCTTTCTGTGTTGTTGGGTATTAATTTTTTGTTTCTTTATTTTCAAGTTTGGAACAGTTATCTGTCTTTCAGTTTTGGGACATAAATATACTCGTGGGGCCTTCACAATGGAGTTAAAAGAAGCCAAGGACCAACACTAAAAGATTTAAACTTAAAAACCATAAGCCATTATGTTAAAAGGTACAAACCATGTTCTGGTTTTAATTAAGTGGGTTTTAAGTTTGAAGGGCCAGGGGATCATTCTATTTATAAATGGGTTGTATTCTTCTGTGGGCCCTGAATGCATGTTGCATGTTTATGATATATGCATACATTTGGCATAAGAATATACATGTACATAGAGATACATATATATGCACAAAGAAAGAGTACTCTTTCCAAGGGGCACAAAGGTATAGATAGAATATTTCTTTATAGATTTCTCACCTGAAGCACACCTACAGTCAGTTGCTTTTATACATGGCCTTTTGAATTGAGAAGTTATCCTGGAGACAAGAATATTTTTCTTTTAGTAAATTAACAAGAATGAGTAATTTGAGTGAGCTTGAATAAGAGGAGGGGCTGTGCAAGAGGTAGGGCCGTATCTGTTTTGTCTACCACTCCCAGGACCTAACACCCTGCCTGGCTCAGGTTAAGCATTCAGTGAATAAGCAGATTAATTAATGCGAACTCAGGATTGGGAAAACATCCTAATAGAGCACCTCGATGGGCCAGGAAATTCTTTGTCCAGAAAATGAAGAATTGTTGCTGCCTGATAGTTCAGTTAAACTCAGCAAACGTGTATTTGTCTTCTGCGCCCTTCCAGGGACTGGAGATGTAGTGCTGAGTGAGGTCCCTGAGTGTTAGAAGCTCACAGTCTAGGAGAAAGACAAATACATGTACAATTTTACTGCTATTTTATTATCATTTAATGATCATTTCAGGGTATGGATAGAATTATATTAGTGTTAACCAAATACAGAGGCCACCCAGGGAAAGGAGCAATTATCTCTGCCTAGAAGCAGGAAGGATGTCTCCACAATGTTTTAAACAACTGAAGGACCAGGCACATCCCAGGTAGAATGAGTTGCCTCTGCAAAGACCATAGATATGAAAACAGCAAGGACTGTCTTTATAGTTTTTTAGTTTTTTGGTTTTTTGGGGTTTGGGTGTTTTATTATTACTAGCCTATAAAATGTGTTGTCAATATAGAGAACAGTGATAGGTGAGGATGGAGAGAGAGGGTTGAAAATGGATTTTCTATCCTTGCATTTTTACGCTATGACAATTAGATGCTGCAGTGCACGAGTCAGAGGCCTTCACTCTACCTTCTTTCTATGAAAATGCTACCTTACTTCAGTACCTATACATCTGTGCTGCCAGATGGGATTAGTGCTGTCCGTTTAAATCTCTTCTTCTTGCATGGGTTTCAGCTTGAGCTCTATCTTTTGGTTTTGCACATTACCTCCCCCAGAGATTATAAAGTTAAGTGGGAGGCAGGGGCCATGCTTACCCCTGTTGATTTCTGCACATGCCTAGTACTGGACCCTGGACTACCTAGAAGGAGATTAGCTACTTGTGGAAAAAGCAGCACTGATTTCTCCAGCATCGACCCTAAAGCTTTTGCCTAAGATGGTTGCGTTTCTGGACCCACTGCCATGCTGTCAACTCTGTTTTTCTGGTAATATTTGTGAAGACTGCTTGGAAATGCCTGTTTTAAGATTATATGCTAGGGACTAGGAAACTAAAATTCAATCCAAACCTTGGGATTGACAAAAATGAAAACAGAATTCTGTTTACAAGTGAATTAGAGAATGTATTAGCCTCACACCCAGCCTGTGTCTACCATCTACAGCAATGTACGTCAATCTGAATGTCATATCCTTAGACAGCTTTAGCTCTAATAAGTGTAGGTAGAACAGAGTTTGCCTATCACCTTTAAATGGCAGTAATTCCACTTCAAAGGGCAAATGAATGAGAAATGCACTTGAAAACTACTTGAATGCACTGAGAAAAGGTTATCTGATCTTTAGTGTAGACAAAAGACAAAAGCTTATTTTTAGGAATTCTTTTTTGAAATTTCCTTTATTCATGTTTTTGTATATTTCATTCTCTTTATTTGTGCCTATAAATGCATGCAGCTTTAATTACCAAAAGGCAGATATGCCAAAGGAAATCTACAAGGGTGACCACACATTCCAGGCTGCCCAGGCCAATTCCAGTACATATGTGGATTTGGAAGATTCCTGGCCATATTCAGACAAGGCTAGAACAAGATTGTTATGTTGTTTAAGATCTGGTTGGATATTCATCCTTTCTGATGGAAGAGTAGTATTCCATTGTATATATGGACTGGACTGGAAGAGATTATGCTGAGTGAAATAAGGCAAGTAGAAAAAGTCAAGTATCACATGGTTTCACTTACTTGTGGTACATAAGGGGTAATATAGAGGACAGTAGGAGAAGGAAAGGAAATGGGAAGTAGGGTAATTCAGGGAGAGAAATGAAACATGAGAGACTTTGGACACAGAAACAAACTGAGGGTCTTGGAGGGAGGGGGTGGAGGGATGGGAGAGCCTAGTGGTGGGTACTGAGGGCACCTTTTGCATGGAGCACTGGGTGTGGGGCATGGGCAATGAATCTTGGAACACTGAAAAAATAAAACAAATTTAAAGTAAAAAAAAAGGTAACTTAAATAGTACTAGCTTCTATTTAAATAGTTGCATATTCAGTAATAAGACATGTTCAACCTTCTTATAGATACAACCTTCTTGTAGATACCCAACCCAATATGAGGAATAGTAAATATCCCCTCCCATTCTATAAAATTAATCATTCCCTTGATGATTCATCTTTTGTAAGATTCTTGTCCACATCTTAATTAAGTTCATCTGAAATAAATCCATATCCAGTACCAATAAAAAAAAGATCTGGTTGGAGAGGAAATAGAAGGGACTTCATTCTTCACTTAGATTTATAGGTTGGATGGGAACTAGCAAAGAAGGCTGAAGCCTGGCTTTGAACTGTGTCCACCCCACTTGCCTACAGTGTGGCTTGGGAGAAGTCATGTTCCTCTCTGGAGTGTCAGTTCTTCTCAGCCCATGGTAGACTCTGGTGCTCAGCCCTGGACTTACTTTATTACAGAATTATATTTAAGTTGTTTCGAGAGGTAACCACTCGGGGAACAAAAGTCTGGAAGCTTTATCAGATAAAGATTAGTTGAAAAAATCATGGATGCTCAGGTTCATGAATAAGAACAGCAAATACCAGAACAACATGATTCAAATACAAGAGAGCCTCTTAAGGAGATGAGAGATTATACACTTACTTTATATAACTGCAGGGGGCAGAAGCAGGTCTCACAGAGGGGCAGGTAAAAGAGATTTCACTTTTTGATAATGAGGATCTGTCTGGCAATGACTACGCTGATCTCAAAGACAGTGCTAATGAAAGCATGAAGCAGAGAACTGACATACGTCTCTTGAAATACCGTGTGGGAGGTAGTGGGTCAAGCTGAGCAGGAGCCTGAGGAAAATCCCAGTGGGATGTGATAGCATTTGACGTGTCTCCCAACATCCATGGACCCCTGCATATGTCACCTTCATGTCTTTTCAGTCCTAAAGCCTGTGTAACTGATAGAGAACTCTAACCCCATTTCTATGGCAGTGCACTCCTCGTTCTCTGAAAAACATCCAGAGAAACTCCAAAAGGGCTTATTCGTTTTCTTGCAGGCATGTTGTGTAGTGGTTGAACAAAGGCACGCCAGGTCTGGCTTTCTTTTATCTAGGGCATGCGATGGTTTGAATATTTATTATTGTAGCTTGAGCAACAAATACATTTGAAATAGGAAAGAAAATGGTGAATTTTGCAGTCTTGAAATTTTCTCTCTGATCTCTCCTTCTTCAAGCTTGTTTACTCCTCAAATCACAATGTCTGTCATATCTCTCCAGTCATCCATGGCAGAGAAAGAGCACCCAAGAGCTAGTGTCATCTTTAGAAAGTGTACCCCTTTTTTGTACTCTCCTTTGCACATAGCTGTGTGCTGTGTCGTACCTCTTTCCTTGCTTTAACTCTATAGCACCATGTCAAGTCTTTAGCACATACTGTGCCTGATGTCTTTTATTCACATTGCCTAACACAGGTCTTGACAGAAACAGGTAATCCAGGAGTGGCTGAGAAATGAAGAAGAGCCCGTCTCTTCCCTCCTGGAACCAACTCCACCAGCCTCTTCCATCCAAAATTCTCCCTCATACTCCAGTTTTACTTTTATGAGCACTCAGTGCCCTCCTTTGGATTCCTCAAAGTTTTGTCTTCTCCAGCCTGAGCACCATTTATGTGGACACATTTCATTTTTCAACACTCTTAAGGCTCCAAAGCATTGCATCTTTTTTTTTTTTATCTTTCTCAAACAATTCTTTAAAATTTGTTGACCAATCACAGTTTCTATTATTGAAAGCTTTGTATAGCCAAGCACTGGGCCAGACATGGAAGAAATTTTGACCATGCAAGAAAACATGGGTTTTGCCCTCACAGTCTAGTTGGAACTTGGGCAATATAAGTACGCACTCATAGTGTCTGCCAGGTCTCAGTAAAGTAAGAAATAAATATTAGTGTTGAGTGATGGGCTTTCAGAAGACTTTTCAAACTGAAAGACTCCAAACATTCAGAAAGTACACTTAACTTCAGTTAACTTTTGAAAGATAAATTGAGACTAGATCCTAAGAGAAATGGGGAATATTGATATACTTTCTCATCTGATACTTATTTATTAATTCAACAGCTTTGCCTCAATTAATCCCAAACTATCCATGACCTCATTCATTCCTACAGCTTTAACTACTACCTCTTAGCATGCGAAAGGCACCCAACTCTACCTGTCCACCCCCAGAAGATTCTAGTGAGTCTAATCTTGGATCTCATCTTAAGGGAAAGTGCAGTGTGACGATTATGCTCTACCCACTCTGTGGCCCCTATTCCCACCTCAAAGAAAGAGACACCATGAAGCCTACAGAAGTTATAAAATGCAGACAATTAATTCTTTGCAATTATATAACTTCTCTAGGTAGTGTAACTATGAATGTGAAAAACATGTTTTGAAGTGTCCTTCTACACCACTGCTGCGAGTGTGGAACTGGAGAGCCATGGAATAACATGGACCAGCCGACAGGATGCCAGCCTGTGTATCAGCAAACCCATCCTCAGTGTTCATGATGGCACCGCTATTTTCACTCGCTGAATGCATACCATCGGTCAGGTGCTGGGCTAGGTGCTTTCTGTCTGCTATACTCATCCTTCCAGTAGCTCTAGAGGTGTCTGGAGAAACATGGATGGGAATATTGAGGTCACAGAAACAACTTGCCCACGACTGCAGGTCTAGTAAGCAGCAGGAATTAGGATGAAAACCCAGAACTGTTTGGTTCCAAATGCAGTGCTCTTGCTACTACATTACAACAGACGTAGGTTAACAGTTTTCAGCGCCTCAGCCCTACATTTGGAAAGTAGAACTAAATTCTTGTCCCTGTCTGCTTCAGAATTGCAAAACTCTCGACAACTGAGATTTCTCAAGGAAAATCAACAGCCTAAGAGACATTGTTAACTAGGCTGAACAATGGATGGGATCCAGGCATTAAGGTTAATGGAATTACCATCCCACACGTGGTTTATGACCCAAGTGACCTCTGATTTAGAGCATGCAGTCTTTAGAGGAACTTCTGGCCAAACAAAACCCGAGAGCTTTCTTTCATTTATTTACACACTCAGTAAGTACTTGGCAAGCTTCTCCCTGGACCACCACACTTGGTGTCTGCACTGATAATGCAAATACAATGTACATTTTTAATAGGGTGTCCTAATACATATTTAGTAGACAGATTGTCTTGGGAACTAATGTACCCTTCTAATTTATGAGGAGGGCTCCAGCCACAATGGTGTATCAGCTGGAGGAACAGTGAAAACAATTGCTCTTAACCTATGAGGTAAGATTTTGGCAGCAACACAGTATGCTATGGCCACTGAGCAAAAGTACTTTGGCATTAGACAGTCTAGGGCTCAACCCTCAGCTCTGACGTTTAAGAATCCGCAGTGTAATCTTAAATAATTTCATCTCTCGGAGCCTCAGTCCTGCAACTGCAAGGTAGAGATGCTATCCATTGAGTTAGTTGGCTTTTTTCACTCAGTGTAACAAATATTTATGGAACATTAAATTTGTCAGGAAAAGAGACAGGATGTTAGGTATTTTAAGCAGAAAAAATAATAAAATTTGAAGTATTAATGTGCTTAGTAGTTGTTGGAAGGGTTGGAGGAGTAATAGGGTAGGGGCAGCTATACCCATATGAAGAAAATTCAAGAAGGCATTTCCTGAGTCATAGTTTTTCGCTGGAGAGGAACAATGAACTCTGGAGTCTGAGGAAAGTGCGAGAAGCCAAAGCAGCAGTGGTAACACAAAAATCTTCTGTCAGTCTGACACCACCCTTCCACATCCAAAAATTCACGCAAGGTACTCTGACCGGAAGACTCCAACCTGGCCCCCTGCTGACAGGAGAGTCTGGGACTGTGGTGGTCAGGCTTCTCCCGCCTGAGATGCAGTGGAGAGCATCGTGGTGGGGAAGCTAAGGATCGGTGCTGACGGCTAATAGAGAAGAGCTTGAACCAGCCCCTCTTCCTGTGCCAGGAATTGTTCTGCAGGCAGAAGGGTGAACAAAGAGACAAAATATCCCCTTCATGAGACTCACATTTAATTGTAGAAGACTAAATGAGTTGATGTATTAAGACATGTCCTAGAGCCAAGAACATAGTAGGTACCTTAGAAATGGTTGTTCCCTTCTTTTAGGTCCCACATTGGCCCTCTCTGTTTTCTCTCCATGAGATTCCTGACAAGGTAGATAATTCATGGATTAAAGAGGAAAGAGCCGAGGGTATCCCTTTGAGGCCAAATAGTGAAGTTTTAATTGACAGTGCTTGCCTTTTGCGGATAGAGCCTCATTTTAATTTGTATTGACTTTGAAGGCCATTTGGACATGCTTCAAAGCATAGATTTTCTCAGTAGATAACATAGACCATCTTTAAAGACATCAGTAGGTGTGCCTGTAAACTCAGTCCAAATATATTGAAGTACAAAAGTCCCATAGAGATACAAACATTGCCTCCTCATGGTAGGCTTGAGGTTGAGAGAAGAACATATCAGGACATGCATTGATGTGTTCATTTACATAAATGGTTCATTTATTCTCCCCTGAGCATTTGCCAGTCACCTCCCTGTCTCTAGCACTATACTTTGTCCCCTGTCTTGAGCCAGGCATCCAAGAGGCAGTTGATTGACATAACTGCCCACTGAGGCAGCTCTGCAGTGCCCTCCGGAATCTGGGATGAGGGCTGTCTAGAGCATCTATAGTCGCCTTTGTCCTTAGTTCAGGCTCTGGACCACAGCAGGAAGAACACAAGCTTTGGAGAAGTCATGGCCAGTGTATGCACTGGGGGAGATGGAAGGAGAGAGACACAAAGGGGGGGGAGTCAAATAGTATAATTTTATCACCTTTCTATGTTCTTCACTGCTTTCTATCTGCACCCACCCATGCACATGTTCCTTAATCCTTTCTCCTGTCAATACTGCCTTGATTTATTTATGTATTACCTTAAATGTCATGCGGGACATTATGGTCATGTGAGCAGTGTTACCAAGGTGAAGTAGTGTACCGAATATGATCCTGGGAGAAAATGCCTTAGGTAGTTCTCCAAAAAATTGTTAGTTAAAAGAAATGTGGAGCCTTAGATGCAAATATATATATATCCACGCCACCGTTGAAGGCAACAAGTGCTGGTAGCCAAACAGAAGTCAGAGCTCACTTTGCTTTTTGGGCAGCTACAGGTGTGAATTTCAAGTGAAAGTTCTCTGTTTGAAATGTTAACCCCTGATTCAGATTTCTGAAACATCATGAAGCTAAAGAGACATAGTTGTGGGTTATGCCGCTACTTTGTGCCTACTTGGCAACATCTTCTGTCCTAGAATCTGAATAATGTTATGCCTTTTTGTTTCTGCATATTTTCCCCACTGCCTAAGAGCTCCTTAAGAGCTAGGTTTGTCTTAGGTCTAAGACTGTTGACTACCATGGTTCCCAGGAGATAATGGGTACTGAGAACACACACACACACACACCTATACTTTTGCAATTCTCCCTTTTTTTTGTAAGTGTGAGCCTCTGTTGACCTGTTAGAATAATATTTGTGTCCTAGTCTTCTCAGCTATATGACACGTATTGTAAAATCCTAATATCAGTCATCATAAGTCAAAATAGTAATAATACTAGCAAAAATATTTTATTTGGTAACCTAATAGTTAACCCTTTTCTTTTAAGGAACTTATAGTCTGGCGCTCCTGGGTGGCTCAGTCGTTAAGCATCTGCCTTTGGTTCAGGTCATGATCCTGGAGTCCCAGGATCAAGCCCTGCGTCAGGCTCCTTGCTTAGTGGGAAGCCTGCTTGTGTTCCCTCTCTAGCTGTGTTTCTCTCTGTCCAATAAATAAATAAAAATAAAATCTTTAAGAAAAAAAAGGAACTTACTGTCTACCTGATGTAAGAAAAATAAGCAAAAGTCATTATCACAGTTCTTTGTGCTTCTTTCAGGTTTAGTTTCAGGGGATGGTATGGTGTAAAGAGAGTGCTTACAGATTCCAGCGGCAAATGTAGATTTAAGTCCTGTCACTGTCATTTGTCAGCCTGGTGAACTTGGGCTACTCATTTCATTTGTCTGGGCCTGGGTTTACTCATCTATGAAATGGGAAGAATAACACCTGCCTGTAGGATAGTTGGAGAAATTACATTAAATACTGTACATGTGACCTTACACACAATAAAAATGTTTCATTCTTTGGGGTGAAAAGGGCATCTCACTTTGTCTCTCTTCTTTGGACATATGACCATACATAGGAAGTAGGACTGCATATTTTATTTTCTAAAGCAGAAATAACAAGCATCTAGTACGTGTGGAGAAACAGAACACTTTTCCATATTTGGATAATTATGTAGGCCAAACAGAAAAAGGAAGTGGAATGTGAATGCTTCGTATACAGTCCTGGTGCTTATTATTATTATTACCATGAATATTAGGCCTTTTATACAAATAGCAAGAGCTGATCCTGCTGAGAATCTTGATCTAGGAGATGAGTGGCCTGTGGTGCTTTCGGAGACGTTGGTGGAGGCACGAGTTCAGTCTTACCATGATGCGTTGTCTGAAGGAAATCCAGGAGAAGACATGTAGCCGAGGTAGGTGAAGCAGTGGAGAAGGTGATCGATGGGACAGCAGAGTGCTCTGGGGAGCATTTATGGAGTAAGGAGAGAGTGAGGAATGGAAGATTTCTATCAGTCTTTGAAAAACTCCTGTGGCCTGGAGTAACAGGAATTTTCTGCCTCTGCTTGAGAAGAGACATTCCACTCTGGGACAGCCCTCCGATTTAGGACTCAGCAAGTAATAAGTCTAGTATTGGAGAAAGGCATTTTAAGGTCCCCAGGAAGGAAAAAGAATGCATTATCTCTTCACAGTTGCAATAAAATAAGCCACATAGTAGGAAGCAGCTACATAACAATTCAATTTAGTATGAGACCAATACAATATAGTTTAGTATGGGGTCACATTTAACAATGGCAGGTACTGAGAATCTGATGAAGGGAGAAAGTGATTCATCCATGTTTTGTAGTGTGTGGATTAAAGCCAGGCTCTGCAACCAGATTGTCTACTATCAAATCCCAGAAGAAGTGCTTGCTTAGCCTTTCTGCTACCCAGCTTCCTCATCTGTAAAGTGAGGGTAATCCCCACTACACGGCCCTTTGTGTACAGAGAGAGGCAGTCAGAGTCTCTTGGCAGGCCACACGGATGAGTGCGATTGTGAGGAGATAAGCAAAACCTATTGGCCTGCCAGCAAGTAGTCTTTCAGCACCTGGGGAAATAGATTCAGGAGTAGAGTCAAAAAGAGAAAGGAATAAACCCAAGGAAGTAGGAGTATGAGTGTACACTTTATGTCTGAGCAGAGAGGGCATTTGGACTCCTGCAGATCCACTAGTTTGGGAGTAGAACAAGGATAGATAGTAGATAGTAGCAGATTCCAATTTACTTATTTTCTGTCTTGCTCAGTCTCATTGATCAATCCCTATATGCCTCACTTCTGTCATCTGTAAAATGAGGTACCTACCTTGTAGGCTTGCTAAGGTTGAATGAGTTTACACATGGAACAGAATGTTATTTGATACAAATGGTCACAACATGTTGGCTATTATTTTTTTTTTTTTTGGAATTTTTTTTTTTATTAAGTAGGCCCCACACCCAGCGTGGACCCCAGCATGGACCCCAGTATGGGGCTTGAACTCATGACCCTGGGATCAAGACCTGAGCTGAGATCAAGAGTTGGATGCTCAAACGACTGAGCCACCCAGCACCCCCCACACCGCCATGTTGGCTATTATTATGACTATTATCCCACAATCATTTATTGTGTTCCTAATATAAGTCACAAAGTGTGGCAGGCTCTAAGATATGGACATAAAGTTATGGGCAGCCAAGGCAATACAGGATAGCAATCGAGAAGCAGCATCTGGACACACAGACCTGGTTTCAAATATGGGATCTATCGTTTAGTTTCTTCCTGTGTAGTCTGGAACAAGGGTCTACTTCTGTAAACTGGGTGATTCTAACACACACCGTAGTGTTGTTGGGGGAAGAAATAAGATGACTCGCCATTCAAGGCATTCAGTATAGTCCTAGAGAATAGTAAGCGCTCAGTTCTGGAAAGATTGAAGAAAACATCACAGAGGAGGTGAAGCTAGGTGCGCTAATGGTAGAGAGCTCAGAAGATAAGAAATATTCCAGGACCACCTGGGAAATTCCAGGACCAAGGGAAAGATATTTTTCAGAGTCCTCTGTTGTGTTTGTTAAGCAATGTTCTCAAGCAGTAGAGCACATTGTGAATATGAAGATGGGTCACCTGAGCAAAAGGGAGTTTTGCTAAGCTGAAGGATCTGTTGTTTCAAACAAGAAAATATATTGCAAATCATTTAGCTTACCAAAAATGAAAGTCAAATGGTGTCCATTACAATTGCAAAACATACTTTTGCTACTAAGAATAGCTGTGTTTATTATCATTATAATCCTGTGGAGTTGAGAACAGACTTAACCTTTGATCGCTTTGCTGGCAATTGGATAGAATTAACATAATTATGGTTGGTTGGACCGATTATTTTTGGCAAGAAGTTTTTTCTTCTCTCATGTATCTGTACAAGGTTTAGATTATCACAGTAAAACTGCATTTTTCAGAAATAATGTCTCATTTGTGTTTTTCCCCATTCTTCCTAAGACTATAAGAACCATAAAGATCTTCAAAAACCACTTTAGACATAGGAAGTGTCCAGTTTAAAATACATTGGAGATCCACTATCAGCAAGACTAAGGAAACACTATGCAACCGGGCTATAATTGAGATTGCACATATGTAAAAAAAATAGTTAACTTGGGGGGCACTTCTTGCTAAGTGTTTCCCAGACCCTAGCTCTCTTATGCTGTAATCATGCAATCTGGGAAGGTATGGCTACTTTTCTTACTTCACAGAGGGTCAGTTACTGCCCAGGGTCATACATCGTAGTCCCGTCTTCTTTCCTCTGCAGCCAGGTTTTCCTAGGAATGTGTGTTCATGAAAAAATGTAGATTTATTCCTTTTGGCAACTAGGGGTTATTCCCTTGGCCTAATGTCTTTGGAAGAGGAGAATGTATATGAGAACATGGATGCTGTTGTGAGCAGCATGACAAAGGCAAAGCTTACTGACAAGACATACCAAGTAAGTATTTGGTAAACCGAAGGTTAAACATGGTGTGAGATTAAGGGGAAATGTTAATGGCAGAGGTGAGATTAGAACCCAGGTCTCTTAAATCCTAGATGATCAACCACCTAATGGATATCAGCCTTTCATCTCGATAGTGTCAGGGGCCTCCTTCCTGTGATTCTTCACTCCCCCTCTAATAATGGAGTTAGAGAACTAGAGAAAAACCAGTTCAAGAGTTCTGTCCTTTTCTTGAGCTATATAATTGACTCACCAGGCCAGGTACTAACGGTAATGTTTAAGACTCTTCCACTGGAGTGTAACAGCAAGAAATCACAGCCAGAATGAGAAAAGCATCAGTCTAAATGTTACCACAAAGCTATGGGAACACAGGTGAAAGAGCAACTCTCACTAACTGAGGCTTCCTGAGATGGTGACTAGAAGGGGCAGCATTTGGACTGGGTCTTAGGGCCTGGGTAGGATTCAGGAGGCAGTAATCAGTGACCAGCGGGAGGGGCCTTGTACGGAGAGGGCAGTGTGAACATCTGTACATTGGAGGTTCTCCCCGTGGGAGGTGAGGGCAGGGGGAACAAGTGGTGGAAGGGCAGATACGGGCTTCTGTGACACTAAGTGCAAAGTGGTTGGGGTTCACAACCTAAGAATCATCATCCACTTGGTGTTGGGTACATCTGACCCTAGTGTTTCATATCAATATGTTAATTCACTGATGACTTTTAAAGTACAACAAAATGTAGTTTTACCATCTGCATTGGGATCAATGCATTCCATTAGGAGG